>JBBJLS010097459.1:0-20937 GCA_037577275.1 Bryconaethiops microstoma | reverse complement strand
TTTCATTGCACAGAGAAAATGTCACTTTTGTTTTCTCCGTACATATGACAATAAACGCTTTGAACTTTGAACTTTGATTTTATTTTTTTGGTTTGATTAACTTTATGGTATTTTTAATACAATTCTGGATCACCTGGGGTTTGTGTCTTTGTTGACCAAATATGCAGATTTCTGTTTTTGTGACATCAGAAAAAACACTGAATTCCAGTTTGAGTGCTTTAACAATTTTGTGTTTAAATATGTGGGGAGTGCATCGCAGGTGTTCAGCAATGTTGACATTCAACTCTCTTACTTTCAGTATTTGGTTTTCCATGATGTGATCCCTTTAATTCTACTTCTACCAGAAGAACATGTGGTTCAGATTTGAATAGCAAAGGATTATAGCATAGGTCAGCAATTTTGCTTTAGCTGATTCTACAAAAGTTTGGTTGAACAATGAAAAATGTTTCCAGCTGAATGATGCTGGGTTCAGAAAGGCTGTGTATGCGGGTATTTTACTGTCCCTACATTTTTCCCTCAACCAGCTTAGTGTAATCAGTGTCTCATCAAAGACCTTAGCTTGGTTGAGTTTTCTCAGCTATCATTTTGCAGCTGGACATTAGTGTCTGGACCTGCATCCTTTTTCAGTATTGGAAAAATACAATAGCATTTTTGAAGATCCCCTACATCATGAACTGTGGTGAATGATGAATTCCGAAGCTGATACATTCCCCAAATATCACAGCATCAGTGCATGCCCTTATGTTGCTCTGGAGCAGAGGCTTCCAACACAGCCCACACAGTTAACTACAAAAGGTCCTGGGGCCAACAAGAAGATCTACCTCACTAACTTCCTTGCATGCAAACAATTTTAACACAGTAATAAATGAAGCCTATGGAAATGTGCTTGAATGGGCTATCATGCAGCACAACAAACACAGAAACAAACAAAAATAGCAGTTTGTAGCCATTCACTCATGATGTTTAAATAAGCCTTTATCAGTCCCACAAGTGAATCCCATGTAATCAAAAAGAGAAAGATTTTGACATTGACTTGTCCTGAAAATATGAATCTAAATATCTAGTCAATTGTCAGTCAAACATTTAGTGAGCCCATTCATTATACACTTTATGGACAAAAGTATTGGGACACCTGACCATTACCCCAGCAGAGACTTTAATGACATTATATTCAAATACATTGGTCCCCATTTGCAGCTTGAACAGCTTCCACTATTCTTGGACGGCTTTCCACAAGATTTTGGAGTGTTTCTGTGGGAATTTGTGCTCATTCATTCTGTAGTGTATTTATGAGGTCAAGCACTGATGTTGAATGAAGTCTTGGTTTGCAATCTTCAGTCCAGTTCATCCCAAAGGTGCTCTGTGCGGGCCAGTCAAGTTCTTCCACACCAAACTCATCTAACCATGTCTTTATGGACCTTGCTTTGTGTATTGGGACACATTCATGCTAGAATAGAAAAGGTTCTTCACCAAATTGTGTCCACAAAGTTGGATGTATGGCGTTGTCCAAAAATGTTCTAAAACATTAAGACTGCCCTTCACTGGAAGTAAGGGGCCTAGCTCAAACCCTGAAAAACAGGTGTGCCCCAGTATTTTTGTCCGTATGGTGAATTAAAAATTGGCACAGTGTCATCTCACAGCAAGAATGTCCTGGGTTCGATTCTCAGACAGGCCAAAGTTCCTTTTTGTTTGCACATTTGCCCCATGTTTGCATGGCTTGCTGCTGGGTTCTCTGGTTTCCTCCTGCATTCCAAAGCACATCAGGTGAATGTCTGTGGGTCAGTCCAGTCATGAACTGACAAACTTTCTGGGGAGTTTCTCCGTTTTTTGCCCTATGAGCATAACCCTGGTTAACTTTTGGAACGCAATCAGCATAGAGCCGTGTCAGCAGCCCAACAAATGGTAAATTGTCCTCAAACAGCTCCTTACATGGAAGTTCTCAGTACAAGACTCAGTACAAGAATCTCTGTGAGATTTCCACAAATCAGATTTTACTAATACGTTCTAAGGGTTAAGAACAAGCAGCTCAGAAAATGGATAGATATTTAAAATGATTATTAAATGATACTTTTTTAAATTAAAATGTTTTATTTAACTGTCTGCAAATTGGTTAAAATAAAAAAGTATAGTTGACTTGCCTTGCCTGAGAAAATTGGACCCCTTTTAGTTGCATGAAAGGCAGCAGTGTTATTCACTGCATTACACCAACCGCTGGCTGTTTGTGCTAAAATGATAAAAAGATAAAAAGAATTATACCCAGCAAGATTTAGTAAAATGTGAAACCTCATCAAATGAGATAAGAATAAAAGAGCAGAACTCTTTGTACGCCAAAGTCAGTAAAATATATATGATTATATGTATTTTGAGACTAACATGCTCCCTTTAGATCGTATTAAAGAGTGTTTAGCTAAGCTGGCTAGAAAACAGTTATTAGGCCATCACAGGCTGTCACCATTTTTCACATCATTGTGAAACTGGTTGTTTCATGCTCATATTGTCTCTTTATTCATACAAGCTGCAGTTTTGCCTGTTAAGCTATCCAACCTATGGCTTCCTTCATGTTGATTGTATTGTTGGTTTCATCTACATTTTATAACATAGTTAACCCTTAGCGTATATATAAAATGTGATTTGAAATCATGAAGACAGTGAGAAAGGAGACAGAGTTGACAGGTTTGGCAGCAACACATCAAAAATAGACCTAGTGCATGTTTTTAGTGGAGGAGAGTCGAAAGCTGCTTCTAGGATTCTTCTGAAATGTGCCATGGTTAATTGTGTTTCACAAGTTTCTACAAGAGTGGCCGCAATCAGTTCAGCAGCCGGACAACAGCACAGCTCCCCCGCTGGAATACAAGGGTACCACAAGAAAATACAAAAGCGTTAGTGCAATACAGAATGAGGTTTAATAATAATTTCATTTATTATTATTGTTGGAAGCCAAAATTTTAATTAAAATAAATTTTGATTAATGGAGCAGCCCTAGTTGAAGAAGTGAATACTTTTAAAAACCTTACTCTGAAGTGAAGTGTCACAACTAAACCTCCAAAAAAGTAACGCTAAGGAGAATGTTGAATAATTCCAAACTTTAAATGCAAGTTAATGTAATAAAATGTTTCTTTTCATCATTTTGGACCATTTCTGTTGTTCCCTTCGTCATGAAGCTTTGACAATATAAATTTTTTCAAAAGTAATTATTAACACCATATTTCAGCCACACATGTCGTCAGCTACAAAGTACACACAACTGAGGTTTTTTGGGATTAAAAACAATTCAGAGTGGACTGAAATTTGCAGAGGAAATAGACTCGGTACAAGAATCTCTGTGAGACTCTTTTCTTTTCCACTCTCATTGATGGTTCCTCTTCTGCCTTTGTGTAATCTCTGTACGATGCAGGAAGGGTGTTTAATGAAATGCTGCCAGGATTTCAGATGACTCTAATTAGCAGAGAAAAGTCAAATGGTAATGTGATCATTAACTACTGTGACTAATTTGCCAGATTCGCAGTCATCTCATTAAAAGGAAAATTGACCCATCAATAAGTTTTGTCAGGTTGCACCACTTTCTATCGAGAGTCTACCTGAAAACAAGCCAAGATGGCACCAGCACTCTACCTATCAGATTTAGTACACTTTAGAGGCTTAAAACAGGAAAGAATCAGTGATCGCCTAGAGGCAAAAGAGTAGAGAAACTTGCACACCAGTGCCACACAACTGAAAAAATGAACTCACTATTGCTAATAACTATTTGTGGTATCCATTCTTGGTCAGCAAACAGGTTGATTATTAATAAGGCTGCCACAATCAACTTAACTAAAACATGTATAAATTGTATTTAAATCATCAACAAAATTGATTTTCTTAACCCTGCTGTTATGTTTGATTCACAGGAACACCAATGATGTTCCTGGGTCAACTTGATCCAGGGGATGTTTATTATCCAAGTGTCAGAAACCAAAAAAATTCCCAATTAAATTTTTTGTATCTCATTATTAACTCCATTACTAACTATTTCAAAAAATATTGTCACGGTTCCCCTCCATGTCTCCCAGGCATTGATGACAGGTGCATATGCAGACTTCCATGTTTAGCACTTTTTATTTTAAATGAAGCAAAACGCACAGGGGCCAGAAACATAACTCAAAACATGCCAACAGGCCGTCTAACCACCCCAAGGGCAGAGGAGGGGTAAGCGGTGACAAAAGAAAGTGTCCCATGGACCCTACCTGGCTGCCTCTTGATTGACTCCATCCTGGCCGGCATTCCGCACTGCCAGGGCAGCCCGGGTGGGTCCCACGATCCCTTCTTTTGAGGGTATTCCTCTACAGTCCCTCTAGTGTTCTTAAGAGTGGAGCCCCCAACGGGGAGCCCCTCCTTGTCCTCACAGGTTGAGCCCCCTATGGGGAGCCCATCTGTGTACTCCAGGACGAAGCCATTTACGGGGAGCTCCTCCTTGTCGTCCTGGACAGAGCCTCCTACAGGGAGCCCTTCACTGTCCCTCTGGATGAAGTCCCCTATGGGGAGCTCCTCACAGTCACACTGGACGGAACCCAATATGGGAAGCCCCTCACTGTTCCTCGGGACCGAGCTCCCTCCGTGGAGCTCCTCACTGTCCTCTTGGACCCATCCAGAATCGTACATCCACTGCGGGGCTACTTTGTGGCCTGCTGGACCAAGAGCTCTCTGGGGAGCTACACAGGAGACCTCCAAGACCCCAGTACACCCCCTAAAAAAATTCAGGGGATTGCACCCCCCATAGGGCGAAATCCCAGCGCTCTAGGCCATTAACTTGGAGCTGGAGCCTCAGCGCTGGTACGGGTGGCTGGAGCCTCAGCGGTGGTATGGGTGGCCGGAGCCTCGGCGCTGGCAAAGGTGGCCGGAGCCTCGGTGCTGCTATGGGTCGTAGTCTCTGTGCTGCTACGGGCTTCACGGCTTTGTGGCTCTGGACCACGGCTTCTGCTGCTTGGCTCTGGCTCCTGCTGCTTGGTTGGCTCTGGACCACAGCTTCTGCTGCTTGGCTCTGGAGCGTATGCACTTGGGTCAGTGCCAGAAGCGCCAACGCGTGCAGGATCCTTGGGTCATCTGATGCTGGCTTTGATCAGGTCGCCGATCATTCCCGTGAGCTCATCCATCTGCTGCTGCTGGGCAACCAGGCGCTGCTGCAGCCGAAGCTTGTTCCCAGCTACAGGCTGGCTAGGTCATGTAGCTTCAGTAGGCAGCATGCTTTGCCGCATAGAAGTCAGGGAACAAGCCGCATAGAAGGCAATGCCTCAATCACCAGCTTACTAAGGGTCCTCGGACCCGAGGTGGACACAAATGAGGCTTGATCATCCTGCCTGGGGCTCGCCTCACGAGGCGAGTCGGGCATGAGCCTGGGTGGAAGAGCGCCGGAAGAAGTCACAGACTTCTCGGGCAGCCAGTCAGCGGGTTGGGGATGCGAGCATCATGAATCGCCACGCCTCCTTCGTCTCCAACCTATGAATTTCCCTCCTCACCATTCAGCGAGCCACAGCTGGCGCTCTTCTGCAGTCGGACCGAAGATAAGGGGGTCCACAACATGCTCCGGAGCCAAAATTGGGGACTTATCCGCCCATCAGTTACTCCAGAAGCCCGGGCCCTCCTCCTCGTCCTCGGAACTCCCACCACCCAGCAACTCGGTGGTGGAAAACCGACTTGTCCTCGTCGGTCCATCCCTCTGCTGGGCCCAGCTTGCCTCACTCAGGGCACACTCTTTTCCCTTCTCAGGCTCGTAGCCCAGTCTGCTGCGCCTTGGTATTTGGTCGGTCCATCTGTCACGGTTCCCCTCCATGTCTCCCAGGCATTGAAGGCAGGTGCATACGCAGACTTCCATGTTTAGTACTTTTTATTTAAACAAAGCAAAAGACAAAACACTGAGGTCCACAACAAACAAACTTAAATACAAAAACTTCAAAACTCCAAACCAATAGCAACTGAAAACTCATTTTCTCTGAGCATGATATCATAATAAAAAAAAAAACCCAAAACTTAAACAAAAGAACATACAAAGATGGCCGCTAGCGGCCGTTGACAGGACACAGATTATGGTTCAATGAGGATAATTAACTTGTTTTCCATTTTAAAACTTTTTTTAATGTACATAGGAAAGACTTACATATAAAACATGATAGTTTTACATGACATTGATTATTTTAAAATAGTATTTTATAATATTTATTTATTTTTTATGTAGTGATAAAGTAACATGTGACACCTCTTCTGTTCTGGGTCAAATGGACATGCTGACTTAAAAACAAGACAAATGACTCCTTGTTTTTATATTGAAAGTAAACTTTATTTAAGCACAGTTTTTGAACTAGAAAGGAACAAAATAAGAGATTAGCAATATGAACACTGTGTGTGTGTGTATGTGTGTGTGTGTGTGTGTGTGTGTGTGTGTGTCTGTGAGACTCCACAGCACATGAGTGACATGTCGTCACACTGTAATAGTAAACACTATGCAATGTTTAGAACCAGAAATACACAAAAATTAATAGGTGGAAATGAAAAAGGTGCACGTAAAGTCAAGCCAAGTAGGTTTTTATTGTCTTTGCTACCATATACACACAGTACACAGTGAAAACGAAACAATGTGCCTCCAGGCTCATGGTGCAACACAATAGCAGAACAGAACAGAACCCAGGTTTTACACAGGTCATGCTTGTCTTGACATCATCAGATGGCTTGCAGACCTGGCACCGCTTCCTCTTCCTTTGTCCCCCCGCAGCAACCTAGAAAGAACAGGACAATGATTACCATGTTTTTTTACTGATCCCAAGACACGCAACATACTCTCACACAGACACACACACACATACTTACCTTATGCATTGGTGTACTAGGTGAAGTCCTCTCCAGGATCTCCCTCACTGTAGCTGCAGGAGCTGGGGTCCCTGCCATGTGTTGCCTCTGTTGTATATGTGGTACCACAAGCGCCTTCCCTGCTCCACAAGGAAGATGTGTCTCTTGTACAGCTTTGACACATTCTACTCAGGAAAGATCTCTGTCCAAATGACAAATACATTGTAGGCTGATACATCAATCATGTTGTAAAAGATGATCAGTGCCCAGTGTGCGGTCATTTGCTTGCTGCTGTAGCACCCTGTGACTTTGTCCAAGTTGTCCACCCCTCCTTTGATGGACCATTTTTTGGTAAATGCCTTGCTTGGAGGAATATGTATAACAGCTTCCTCATTTGGCTCATAATCAGAATCACCAGACTCAGAATTGACCTCAAGATGGTCTTCATCTTCAGACACATCCTCCTTTATTTCATTGTCATGATCAAAGATGAGTTCCAGAGCCTCCTGGGCTGTCATCTGTTTATTTATGCTGCTCATTTGTAAAGCTCTGACAGAGACTAGATCATATAAACACACACTCAGTGTTTCTGTTCCCGTGGGCAAACTCTGTTGAGTGTGGGTGGAGTTTGGAGAAAGGTTCCCTTAAAAAGTCATTACAACACATGCATTCTCACATTTACAGATGAGGTCAATAGAATAGGTAGAGAGAGAGAGATAGAGAAAGAGAGAGAGAGAGAGTGTGTGTGTGTGTGTGTGTGTGTGTGTGTGTGTGTGTGTGTGAGTAATTGGGGTGAAACAGGTCACACAGCTGTAAAGAAGCAAATAGTATTTGACACTTCTGACCCCTTCAACATTCACTTTGACTGCCGGGTCAAATTGACCTGAACAGTATCTGTGTAATATACACATGCTCATATGTTTAATGAACCATTTTTATTTTATATGTTGAGTACCCTTAATAAGCCAAGCACAAGAAATTTCGTACTGAAGAAAATGTTTTTTTTGGGGTTTTTTTACAATTTGACCCACAATAACAGAAGTGTTAATCCTTAGAACTCAGAGTGTATTAGTTAAATCTAATTTCAATTCAATTCAATTTTATTTATATAGCACATTTTACAACCAAGTTGTCACAAAGCAGCTTAAAAGAGTCCAGGTCTGAGCCCCTAGTGAGTAAGCCAAAGGCAATAGAGGCGAGGAAAAACTCCCTTAGCTGGAGGAAGAAACCTTGGGAGGAACCAGGACTCAAAAGGGGAACCAATCCTCCTCAGGTCAACCTGGAGAGAAAGAAAAGAGAGTCTTTATGGGGTAGAATAACAAGAGAAGGCCTTCATGAACAAGATTGACAGATAGGCCGTCTACGGCTAACAGAGGTAAATTTGTTGGAAGAGAAACTGAAAGTCTGTAGTCAATAAAACAACAGAATCAGGAGCAACAATCTCCGCTGATTGGAGTAGAGCACGTGTGAGCTGCTGAAACAAGTCAAGGGCATTTTGGCACAGGGCCCCAGCGATTGCAGGCCTGGGAAGGTGGTGACCTGGAGTCCCATGGTGATCAGTCAGGCTGGACAAGTATGCAGCAGGTCCCCTCCGACAAAGAAAACAGAGAAGAAAGTTCTGTTTAAATGTTCAGAGAACTATTCTGTGAGGAGTGCAAGTTAAGACTCTGGCATATCTTGCTAAAGCAGCCTAGTTAGAATGCCCAGAACCGAGAGGTATGATGGGCATGAGAGTGCCCTGAGACATTGGCGTACCACTCCACCATCGTAAACGACAGCACCAGTGTCTCAGTTTACTTGAATTCTCTGTGCCCACCACCGCCCAGCTCTACACCTTACATCTGGCAGGAAAAACTAATTACAGAAAGCTTGACTAAACAAGTAGGTTTTCAGAATTGACTTAAAAACTGAGACTGTGGCCATGTACACATGTACATGGGTATTTCTAAAAACTGAGGTTTTTCTATGCATTTTGGTCTTTCATCCACATGTAAACGGAATTTTGGGTTAGTGAAAACGGAGGTTTTTGAAAACTCCAACCAAAGTGGTGATTTTTGAAAACTCAGTTTCTGCGTTTACGTGTGGACAAGAAAAACGAAGATTTTGAAAAACGGACCATTTCGCTTCATACTGTGCGCCATATAACGTCACAGTATGTGACGTGTTTACATTAAGTTTTCATCTACAATGCCCGATGTATACAAAGTACTACTGCTCTCAACCTTGTTAAAAGTTTTGGCATGTTTATACTAGGGGTGTTGCATTAACACGTTAATTTTGATCAATTAATCACAGAAAAATAACGCGTAAAAAATTATGTTGATTAATTGCACCACGTTACCCGGACTTTCACCCGGTCCGGTGTTCTGTTGAAACATGCTACTCATCGAGATGTGCTACCGTGCCCTTCTGCATAGTCTTGGGATTCTGTGCTACCTAGTGTTAGGGAAGCTGGTCTCTCTGTGCTATCTTGTGGTGGACACTGATTTATCTGTGCTATCTTGCACTGGACACTGATTTATGTGTGCTATCTTGCATTGGACACTGGTTTATCTGTGCTGTCTTGCATTCAGGACACTGGTTTACGGTGATTAATATCTAAAAAGCTCTTTTATTATGAGTGTATGTCGCTACTCTGGGGTCTGTGTCTTAGCCATCATTACATAAGCAATTTCCTCTAGGATCAATAAAGTTTTCTGATTCTAAAATGCCTTTTTCTGCAGTTTGTGTCATGATTCCGGTCCGCGGCCGCTGGGGGTCACAATAGGACCGTGAACTGTGCTCCACCCACAGCTGAGGATAGTTACAGAAGGGCTGATTAGCCCCCAGGCTTTGTATTTAAGGTGTGCTATCTTCAGATGTGGCATGGAGCATTGAACTACCCTAACCTTTCCCAATCTGTGCCCTCATCCTTCTCCTCATTTCTAGATTCTCTTGTTTGGCCCCCGTGCCTGTTATTCTGTTCTGTGTTTTGTGTATAAACAATCTTCATAGTATTATGAATGTCCGCGCCTGTGCTTCAATCTCCTCACCTTTGTTCAGACGAGACCGGTTCATGACAGAATCCTCCACCAAACGAAGCACAGCGGACTACGCCAGTGGGACGCGTGGGAACCAGCGGTTCCAAGATGCCGTCTCTGATGACTGCCGTCACCCACTGTCCAGCATCTCCAGCGGAGTCGGCTCACGGCATGGCCCATTCGGCGAGATGCTGGACTCTCGTCTGTACCACCTGCGGCAGGGAGACCAATCGGTGAGTGAGTACACGGCAGAGTTCTGTGCTCTGGCAGCCCAGGTCTCATGGGGAGACTCTGCTTCACGGACCACCTACTATGCGGGTTTGGCTCCCCGTCTGAAGGACGAGTTAGTCTGGCACAAGCGCCCGGGAACACTGGAGGCAATGATCCAGCTCAGCCTCTGCCTAGACCTCCGTCCCAGCTCGGTCCCTTAGACGGCCATCGCCAGATACTCAGCACAACTCGCGACAGCTCTCTACAGCCTCACTTAATTCAACTCCACCTCAGCTCAACCCAACTCTGCTCGACCCCGCTTTCAACCTACCTCCTCCAAGGGCTTCTGCTCACTGTCCGTCTCCCCCAGAAACTCTGCCCCTGATCCGCGAAGCTCCTCGGAAGCTAGAGACTTCGTCCCTGAGTTATGGAGCACTCCAGAGCGATCCCCGAATCGCGGAGCATCCCTGAAACTACAACCTCCAGCACCAGCACCCAGAAGACTCGAGCCGCTTGCTCTGGGTCCACTCCAGCCAGCTCGGCTTCCCTTAGCCCGGCCCCAGCCAGCTCCAGTTCCAGTTCCAGCTCCAGTTCTAGCTCCAGCTCTAGCCCTCAATCCAGTTCCAGCCCTCAATCCAGTTCCAGCCTTCAGTCCAGCTTCGACCCTCAGTCCGACTCCAGCCTCCAGTCCAGCTCCAGCTCCCAATCCAGCTCAAGCACTCAGTTCAGCTCCAGCTCCAATTTCAGCACTCAGTCCGGCTCCAGTTCTAGCGCCATGTCCAGCTCCAGTCCCAGCTCCAGGTCCAGCTCCAGCTCCAGTTTCATCTACAGTTCCAGTTCTTAGTCCAGCTCTAGTCCTCAGTCCAGGTCTAGCCCCAGTTCCAGCTCCAGCTCTAGTCATCAGTCCAGTTCCAGCCCTAAGTCCAGCTCCAGTTCCAGCTCCATGTCCAGCTCCAGCTCCAGTTCCAGCTCCAGTGCCAGCCCTTAGTCCTGCTCCAGCTCCAGTTCCAACAATCAGTCCAGCTCCAGTTCCAGCACTTAGTCCAGCTCCAGTTCCAGCACTCAGTCCAGGTCCAGCTCCAGGTCCAACTCCAGGTCCAGGTCCAGCTCCAGTACTCAGTCCAGCTCTTGTTTTGGTACTCAGTTCAGCTCCAGTTTCAGCACTTAGTCCAGTTTCAGCACTCAGTCCAGTTCCGGCACTCAGTCCGGTTCTGGCACTCCGTCCAGCTCCAGTTCCAGCACTCTGACCAACTCCAATTCCGGCACTCATTCCAGTTCCAGGACTCAGTCCAGTTCCGGCCCCCAGTCCATCTCCTGTGCTTCCATCTCCTCACCTCTGCTCAGACGAGACCGGTTTGTGAGAGTTTGCAAGATGCTATCTGAAGCTAGGAAACATCAGCACTGTCCAGACATCACCACAAGCTGGAAGCATGGCACAATTTGAAGTAGCCTGTGCCCTGCTTCACAGTAGCATTTCTCAGTGTTAGAACCTGACTGTAAAAACTGGCTCTATGCACCTCTAAACATCTATCTATCTAAGCTCTTCTCATTTAAATAAAATATATTCTTCTCTGATTATGCATACTATTTGCCTATTTCTCATCATAATCAGTGTTATTAACTGACTATTAACTGTATAAACTTAAAGGTAGCATTTTTTGACAAGGCAACACAGACACTATCTCTGCCCACTGTTTCTGGTAATGATGTTTGTTATATCGCCACTTGCTGCCTTGGTATGCCTTTGTCAGTGTTTTTTGCGATTGTGTGTGGACGGAGATATTTTTGAAAACATGCTCATGTGGACGCAATTTCAGTTTTCAGAAATACCCATGGACGTGTGGACATGGGCTGTGTCTGAGTCTTGAATGTTAATCAGAATAGCATTCCAGAGCTTGGGTGCTATATATGAGAATGCTAAATCTTTCACAACTCTAGGGTCAAGTAAGTAGTCAGCACCTTAAGATCTGAGTGACCGTGGAGGTTCATAGTAATAGATAAGTTCACGGAGGTATTCGAGTGCGAGGCCATTCAAGGCTTTATACGTCATTAGTAGAATTTTGTAATCAATACGAAATTTGATCGGAAGCCAATGTAGGCTGGATGATATTGGGCTAATGTGGTCCAATTTCCTGGTTCTAGTGAGGACTCTAGCTGCTGCATTTTGAACTAGTTGAAGCTTATTTAGATTTTTGTTGGAGCAGGCTGACAAGACGCTGTTACAATAATCAAGTCTGGAAGGCGTGGACTAATTTTTCTGCATCATGGAGAGATAGCGCATTTCTTAACTTGGCAATATTTTAAAGGTGAAGGAAAGCTAATTTGGTAACAGTATTTACGTGTGTCGAATGAAAGATCGGGATCCATAGTGACACCAAGATTCTTTACAGCTAACGTTGGAGAGGCTGAGGAACCAGCAAGATCAAGCATCAGACCTGACAGTTTGTTTCTAGCAGCTTTCGGACCTAGAAGAAGGACCTCTGTTTTATCTGCGCTGAGTAAGTCTTTTATATCTTTAATGCAGTCCCCAATCTTGTTTAATCTAAGGTTATCTTCTGGGTTGGCAGAGAAATAAAGTTGTCTATCATCTGCGTAGCAGTGGAAGCTGATCCCATGTTTGTGGATAATGATCCCTAATGGCAGCATGTACAAAGTAAATGAAAGAGGTCCCAATACAGTACCTTGTGGGACACCATATTTTACTTTGGTGGGTGCTGAGGATTCCCCGTTAACCCTTACAAACCAATAGCGATGGGTCAGGTATGATCTAAACTAGGATAAGGCGGTTCCAGTAACTCAAATGCCGAACCAAGGTCAAGCAATACCAACAAAGAGACAAATACTTTGTCAGCGGACAGTAAAAGATCATTTACTATCTTTACTAAGGCTGTTTCTGTGCTATGATGAGGCCAGAACCCAGCTTGAAATTTTTCATATACACGTATATATCATATATTTTTTTGTATTGTAATGAACATAACAGGTGGGCCACGACTTTCCCTAAAATCTTAGAAAGAAATGGTAGATTAGAGATAGATCGATAATTTGAGAGCTCGCATGGATCAAGATTTGTTTTTTTAACAGGTGTTGTAACTGCTAATTTAAAGGATTTTGGTAGATAACCAATACTAAGTGAGGCATATAATACTGATAGGTCCAGTGATTACTGGTAGGACTTCTTTAAGCAAGCTTGTAGGAATCTAGTGTACAGTTAGAAGATTTCGAAGAGAGAATAATCGCAGAAAGCTCTGTTTGTTGGACTGGATTAAAAGCTGTCAGTTTCTTGACTATGGCTGACTTTTGAACAGTATCAATGTCTGCTAAGTCGGGTGGCGAATGTGGTGGAGCTGAATTTCTAGATTGAATTTCTTGTGTAATTATTTCTACTTTATTGTTGAAAAAGTCCATAAAAATGTTACTACAGTTTGCAGGTACCTGCGGTTCTGCACCTCTCTGGTTCCTGGTTAGTTTAGAAATTGTACTAAATAGAAACCTGAGATTATTTTTATTAGATTTAATGAGGTTAAATAGGCTGACCGTGCTGTGGTAAGTTCTCTGTTACAGTCTCTAAGGCTGTCTTTTCAGGCAGAGCGGAAAGATTACCATTTTCGCTCTAGTCTACGCAGGTTTTGCTTTAAAGTATGTGTTTGATCATTATACCAAAGAGCCAGCTTTTTCTGATGCCATCTAGTTCTCGAAGCAGTCAGTTAGGTTATCTCGGTCAGCTGGAGTGCCAAATGGGGTTGATATTTCTGGGAGGTTTTCAGTAAAACTAGGAGCTGTTGCTGATGTACTTGCACTACAGCGAGGGGATGCGCTTAAATTATGATTAAGATGAAGTTCATATGTAATGAGGTCTGAGGAAGAATAGCTATGCTATGCCCATTAATGCAGCAGTGAGTAGGACCTGTTACATATTGGGTGAAGCCAACAGTATCTAGAATTGAAGTAAACACGGATTTAAGAGGATCCTGTTCTTTTTCAAAGTGAATTTTAAAATCTCCAATAATTATAATTTTATTGCAGCATACTGCCAAATTTGCTATGAAACCTTGAAATCTTGTAAGAACTCTGTAGACAGTAATTAGGGAGAGAGAGATCTTAGTTGTATCTAGATTTCTAGGTTAAGGAACAGAGTTTCAAAGGATGAGAACTCTGTTATTTATTTAATAATTAAGGAACTTCTATATATGGTAGTATGAGAGAGATTAATTAAATTATTTGAGCACGCTTTTTGAAATGTTCTATTTTTCTGTTGAATTTGGGGGACAGACACAGTCTTGATATTATAGAACTTAGGGTGAAACCTAGGTGACAACTCAAGGCAGCTAGCAGACAGTCAGTTAAGCCAGTTTGTCTGCCTCCTGGCCTCAGCACTGGTTTGTCAGCAGCGACTTCCTGAGCTGCGCTGCCGGCTAGCTAACAGACTATGGGCTATGCTTCAGGAGATGAGAGCAGCACCCTCCCACGAACGAGTGGATACCAGGCTTGCCCTCGAATGTGGACCAATTGTTGATAAATCCCATATTGTTTTCTGAGCACCACTTGGACATCCAGCAGTTCAGTGCCCAAAGCCTGCTGCAAGCCTCAGGGCCAGAGCATATTACAGCGTCTGGGCTAATTTGCACACCTCTTTAACACTAGCTTTAGTGAGCTCTGATGGCCGCAGATATCATTAACCCCTACATGAAACACTATCCTCTCTTACCTATGACTAGCTGGCAGCTTCAATTTCCCTGCAATGTCTGGCACCCAGGCATCCAGTATACACCTAACAGTAGCTGGTGCTGGAGTCCCTAAAGGAGTAGCTAATTTCACATGTCGAAGAACTGAATCATATATAACCAGAGCACTTTGAAAAGGCTGCTCAGCTGGCACTTCACTGAGCAGGGCAATCCTGTTTGACACATGAACAGGAGGAGGAATGGTGCTCGCATGGGGAAGCTCTCCCGCGAGGGTTAGCTCTGCGACTATGCTGCCGAATTGTCGCCCAATTGCCCTGCTGCGGGGGCTCTACAGCCGGAGTCAGGGGCGAGTTATCTTCCCCTAAGGCACCTGGACTGGCTAGCAACCCGGACTGACTCGTCTCCTATACCTAGTTAAAATCCGGATGTGCTCCTCTAACTCTAAAAACGTCAGATATGTAACTAACGTACACTTCATACAAGTAAACTTCTTGCTAGTGCTAGTGATGGAGAGAGGAGCTGAAATAAACATGGTGCACTTTGTGCAGAGAAGGCGCTCACCAAGCTAAAATACTGAAACTTGCCGTTTTTCGGATCAGTTGTCTCTCGTCTGTGAGTTGATGATGTTGTAGAGCGATGAAAATAGTTTAATAATTATCAAGAAATGTGAAGTTAACTCATTATTATACTATAATTACCGACTAAAGCAGAATACAAACACGCCAAAGCAGCAGTTAGATGCTGAGCGGCACCGACAGTAAAACAGGAAGTCAACTCCTATAACTCCTCCCCCTCAACAAATTTCAACAAATAAAAATGGTGTAAAACCAGTGTTCGTGCTCTTATATGCTCATTATTTTCGCTGGCCGCTCCGTTGCTCCGCCGCTCTACCACTCTCTGGACCCCTCTCTCTGCGGGTTTTCCATACCCACTTGTGGATGGAGACAATCTCTGTGCAGGCCAGTCAATTTCTTTAACACCAAACTCATCCAACCATGTCTTTATATTAAACTGGTATTATTAGCTTCTTTAATACTGGCCACTTTATTACAAATACTTGCCTTATAGGTGTAGAGTTCTCAATTAAACACTAAGGTGTCTGAAAACCCCACTGGTGCTGATGTGCCTGATACACTCTAGCCAGTGTGATACAAACACTGCTGTGCTGAGAATGATTCACTACACATCTTGTGGTCCTAGGGTGGTCCATTTCCATTGATGGAAAGGTTAAAGAGAGGGCGATCAGTAGTGCATGGGAAAATGGCAAATTGGGCCTATCTGGTAGGCATTTCTCATAAACTGGTCAATAGATGTAGATACCAGCGAGGTGTTTCTAATAATTTTATATACTATATTGGACACAGAGTATATTACTTGAGTCCTCTGCATTTAACCCATTCACCTGACTAAAGCAGTGGGCAGCCAACAATGGTGCTCAGGGAGCAGTGTGTGGGACAATACATTGCTCAAGAGTACCTCAGTGGTGCCCACAACCATCCCTAACCACCAGGCCACCAGCTGCCCATGTATTGTAAGGCAGCTTGCAAAACATCTTATGATTATTCTCTCAGTTGTAACAAATCACTGTAATTGTCATCTACAAGTGATGCAGGTCGAAGCAATGCCTATGCAGCCTCACTTCAACCTTGTCACCAAGTATGAAGCAAGGACAGCTTATCTCAACATATTTTCTGTACCTGTTCCAACTTCTAGTTAATGCACTGCAGAGAAAATTCCTTGACATGTCCTTGTACATTTTAATAACTCTACATTATATCAATGGTTAACATCATTATGATTAATTAAATTGGTTAATATTTGGATTTTTCAATCAGAAATTTGGATTTTTCATTCAGAAATTTCATTCAGATATGTGGCTTGTAAGCAAGGTTCTCATTGTGACTTCAACGGGCTTCCATAAAAATAAATAAATCAATAAAGTTGCTCTATATTTTCACTTTATTCATTCTTCCCCTGGCTGCTAAAGAGCCTTGGTTTGGACTTCTTAAAGGTTTTATTTATGGTTTTCAATCAAAAATCCTCTCAGGCATTTTCTTTTAATCATCTCTGTAAATAAATATAACCTGACCCAACTCGCAGAGCTTCAACATGTATTAGCTTCTCCCAGGATTTTACGACTTTTGACATTTTTATAAATGCCAGACAAATCTCTTTACCATTCCATCGGTGTTGTTGGTGTTTTTTTTTGGGCTTCATCAGCACAACTTTGATATTTATGCAATGGCTGTCTGTTTCGACATCGCAGCTTAGACCTTTACTTATGGTCCCGCTCTAGCCTGTCTCTGAAGGTCAAACGTGTGTAAAACTATCATGCACTAACCGGCACGAAAGTAAAGAAACAAAAAATGATTAGATTATACAGTGTGATAGTGTCAAACGGAAAGCAAATTTATTTTACTTTGCTATTCAAATGGAATTACACGTTTAATGTAGTTGCTACGGTTATCTACAGCTACATCTTGAATTATATCTATATTAACATTAATGATTCTGGCATTTCCATTTGTTTCAGTGTCAAAAAGGATGGTGACACTGTGGTTAGCACTGTAGCATGACAGCAAGACTTGATTGCTGGCTGGGACAGTCCTTTCTGTGTTGAGCTTGCATGTTCTCCTGGTGTTTATTTTCGGTTCTGCTGGGTTCAGTCCAAAGACATGCATGGCAGGTGAATTTGAGATGCACATGTGCACCTAGGTGTGGGGGTGTGTGTATTTTATCTGTGTGTCTGCCCTGTGATTTACTAATGACCTGCTCATGGTGCTTCTCCACCTTTCACCCTGTGAGTGCCTGGATAGACTCCAGTACACCCTGGTTAAGATAAATGTCTAGGAAAATGGATGAATGGAATCTTCCTTTTAACATACATCTATTTGCTTCACATTCAAAAAGGCAGGCAAAGGAGTTACAGCTACACAGAGCAATGTCTTGTTCCTTTACCATTTATTCATATTTTGTCTGCAATAAAGATTTTTTTCAGATTTATTTACGGAACCAAATATTGTGTTCAGATATGAAACAATTAATGTGGAATTTGTTACCACATTACAGGCATTGTGATGGACATAGTGAGTCAAAACACAGCTTTCGTCTGATTGGCACTTGCTCATAAGCTACTTCTTTTTTTTCGTGAACCCTAATTAAAACGACAACCTCATAACAACCTTGTCTGTGAGAGCCAAAGGCGGTTTGGTTAAATACACATTTCCCGGGGTGTAATTACTACCACACAAGTATTCATTTTTACATCTAATGAAGCTCTCTTGCTCTCTCTCTCTTTATCCTATGATCATTTCTTCTTTCCATCCTCACACACCACTATGTAGTTTACCATCATGTTGCTATATTATCCTATAATAACTTATAATGTGAAGATTGAAATTATTTAATCATTCAAAGATCTTTTCTTCTGGAACAGCAACTTAAATGATGAACAGTATACTGTAGTGTATACAGTAAATCCTTGATAAGATTTCATTATGTTCGAAGAGTCTAGATGTTAGTTTTAGTATAAACTTAATTCTGGATATTATACAGCTTCTTCAGTCATTATGAAATCCAGTGATTTCTGGTCATACTATCAGATAGGGGGGCTGACCAATCAGTATCTACTAGCCAATGACAGCTATCAGTAGTTCTGACACCACATTTGAAAGCCACTTCTCAGCTACAGCAGTAAAACATCTACATTTACATTTATGGCATTTAGCAGACGCTTTTATCCAAAGCGACTTCCATTCCCTAACTACAGGCAGCAGTCCCCCTATAGAAACCTGGGGTTAAGGGTCTTGCTCAGGAACCCAGTGGTGGTATTCTGAAGGTAGGAGTCGAACCCATGACCTCTTGGTACCGAGGCAAGTATACTACCCACTAGGCCACCGCCACGCTAAATGATGATTGTACCATATTTAAATCATAATTTAGAGGTCAGTTCTAAAGGACTGAGTAAAACAGCAGAAATCAAAGTGAATAAATTACTACCTGAATGTCTGTTACAAGCAGTTATGAGCATATATAACTGCTAAGTAACAAAGCATAACTTTACTGTCCCTGTGTATGAGCTTTGTCACCTGCATTATGGACTGCATTAATTTCTGTGTGGATAACACCGTACCCCCCATGACTGTGCGGTGCATCCCCAACAACAAACCTTGGATTACTCCAGAAATCAAGGCTGTTCTCAAGCAGAAGAGGAGGGCCTTTAAATCAGGAAACAAGTAGGAGCTGAAAAGGGTGCAATGAGAGCTGAAAAGACTCATCAGGGATGGGAAGGACAGCTACAGCCAGAAGATAGAAACTAGCTTCAGCAGAACAATGTCAGCAAAGTCTGGAGAGACCTTAGAACCATCTCAGGCCACAAACAACAAAACTCTCTGCCGGTGGGGGATGTGAGGTGGGCAAATGAACTGAATCACTTCTTCAACAGGTTTGATTCATCCTGGGTACAGTCTCTAACATCTGCTACAGATACCCCCACCCACTTTCTGCCGTTACTAATTGTATTTCCGACTTGTGGGACTAATAAAGGTTTATCTTATCTTACCCCCCAGCCACAGCATCTAAACCTCTTGTGTGGTACCAGTGCTGAAGACTCCACATCCCAAGGACCTCAACAGCTACAGGCAGGTGATGAAGACCCTGGAGCGGCTGGTCCTTGCTCAACTTCGGCCCCTGGTGAGCTCATCACTGGACCCACTTTGCCTACCAGCCTGGCATTGGCGTGGATGATGCCGTCATCCACCTAGTACATTGTTCCCTCTCTCACCTAGAGACTGCTGGGAGCACTGTGAGATTTCTCCAGTGCCATCAACACCATCCTTCACACAATCCTGAGGGACAAACTGGAGTACACAGGAGTGGACCATCACCTCACCACATGGATACTGAACTACCTCACTAACCGACCACAGTATGTGAGAACCCAGGGCTGTGGGTTGTCTGCAGTACTGGGGCCCCGCAGGGAACTGTTCTGGCACTGTTCCTCTTCACCATCTACACTGCAGATTTCTCTCACAACTCCACCAACTGCTTTCTGCAGAAGTTCTCTGATGACTCTGCAATAGTCGGCCTCATCACTGATGGGGACGACAAGCAGTACAGAGAACTGACCCGGGACTTTGTGGACTGGTGTGAGCAGAATTACCTCCAGATTAAAACTGGTAAAACCAAGGAGCTGGTGGTAGACTTCCGCAGGCACAAATATCCTCCACTGCAACCACTGAACATCCAGGGTCTGTGAGGCTGTGGAGAGCTACAAGTACCTTGGTGTTCATCTGAACAATAAACTGGACTGGACTCAAATACTCTCTACAAAAAAGGGCAGAGCAGGAGGCTCATGTCTTTTGGAGTGCAGGGGCCACTCCTGAGGACCTTTTATGACTCTGTGGTGGCATCAGCTAGCTTTTCAAAGTGGTCTGCTTGGGCAGCGGCATCTCTGCTGGGGACAGAAAGAGACTGAACAGGCTGATCCAGAGGGCCAGCTCTGTTCTAGGATGTCCTCTGGACGCAGTGGAGGTGGTGATTGACAGGAGAATGGTGGCTAAGCTATCATCCCTGTTGGAGAACATCTCCCAACCCATGCAGGAGAACATCTCCCATCCCATGCAGGAGACTCTGACAGCACTGAGCAGCTCCTTCAGTGGCAGGCTGCTGCACCCATGGTGTGGGACGGAAAGATTCCACAGGTCCTTCCAACCGCTGTCAGACTTTACAACAGAGATCTTGCAGATGACCACACACGCACAGACAAACAAACACACACATCCAATACACCATGGTAGTTTCTCTTGAGTGCAATTTTTCTGATGCAACACATGCAATCTTTTAGGTGGAACTATTACTACTGGGCAAAATGTGCAATTTAAAATGTGCAATTTTTCTGGTGTATTTCTACTGTTATTGTCAATGCCTGTCACTCCATTGTGTACCTGTGTGTGTGTGTGTGTGTTTGTGTGTGTATGTATCTACAGTGTTCTTATATTTACTTATATATCCACTTTGTACATACATACATACCTGCCTAAGTCTACATATAGTTTACATATACAGTTACAAGAGCACACACGTATAGTGAAAAACCACGATGTTGTGATGGGGTAAAAATACCTAAATATGCCTATTTTTATAGTGTAAACCCTAAATATGCCCCCAAATATGCTCCCAAAACACTTTAATTTCATTTTAAACTC
>JBBJLS010097433.1:0-20940 GCA_037577275.1 Bryconaethiops microstoma | reverse complement strand
ACAATCTTTAAAGAGGGCCTCAATTAACAAGATTATAGACAGACGGGCCCTCTATGGCTAACAGAGTTTGTTTCACTGAGTGTCCAGAGAGGTAAATAAGACTGGTAAGATTAAAAATTTAAAACTTAGTTTTTTCCCAGGAAGGTAAAATTCTGGTGTTCTCCGCTAGCCCTGCAGGTGCCGGTAATGGGAGCGTGTCACGAGTGTTCCACATTAGCAGCACGGGGCTGCCCATAAATGCGCATGTGTATTAATCAGTCTTAATATGCGCCGAAAAAAAAAAGCCAAATATCATCCATTCGACCTCTATTTTTTTACGTTTGAGCTTTGATTAGAAGAAAACCCCTCATTTTGATTTTCTGTGAAAAATTGCTGTATTTATGGAAGAATTTTAAAAATATTGTGTAATTGACGGTTGAAGAACAGTTTCAACATTTTAGTAATAGTTTATGGCATGTGAGAATGATTGATGAATATAACCTACAATGCCACCAGAAAGTGTTCACACCGCTTCATTTCTTTCACATTTTGTTACATTACAGACTTATTATAAATAGATTTGAGTGTAGTTTTCTTTTTCAAAATTTACACAAAATGGTCCAAATGTTTTCAGACATTTTCTTAAATTAATAAAAAATGTATACATTGAAACACAAGCTACGTAGATATTCACACCCTTTGCTATGACGCATCCGATTTCTTCTGATCATCCTTGAGACTGGAGTCCACCTGTGGTAAATTCAGTTGATTGAACATGATTTGGAATAGCATACACTTGTTTTACAGCTGACAGTGCATGTCAGAGCAGAAACCAAGCAATGAAGTCCAGAGAATTGTCTGTAGATTTCCAAGACTGGATTGTGTCAAGGCACAAATCTGGGGAAAGGTACAAAAAAATATCAACAGCATTGAAGCTCCTGAAATGCACTGTGGTCTCCATTACTTGGAAATGGAAGAAGTTTGTAACCACCAGGACCCTCCCTAAACCCAACTAACCTGAGTAATCGAGTAAGAAAGGCTTTGGTCCGAGAGGTGACCTAGAACCCATTGATCACTAAGGCAGATCCTTTTTGGAGATAGGAGAACCATCCAGAAAGGAGACCGTAGCTAACACACTCCACCAATCAGACCTTTATGGTTGAGTGGCCAGACGGAAGCCACTCCTCACTAAAAGGCACATGGCAGCCCGCTTGGAGTTTGCTAAAATGCACATAAAGGATTCACAGACTTTTAGAAGCAAATGCCATTGTAATTACAAATAAGATTAACTGCTGTGACATCTAATTTTTTAGATGCTATTTCCAAATAAGCACTATTTACTTTGGTTTCTTTGATTGTGTTTTTCTTACAGTCATATTATGAGTAGCTTGAATGTTGCTTTCAAAATGTGACATCAAATTGTGTAAAATGTCCATTTGTCATATGTGAACTCACCACAGCACATAGTGGGCAGTCAGGAATGCAGCACCTGGGGAGCAGTGTGTGAGGACAATAACTTGCTCAAGGGTACCTCAGAGGTGCTACTAGCAGTCCTGGGAATTGAATCCACGACTTTCTGATCACAGGGGCAACTCCCTAACCACTAGGCCACCAGCTGCCCCAGCTTTGCCACAGTATTATAAAAGTGGAAACTAAGTACAGGATTGCCAACATTATACTGTCCAGAACTACTGAATTTGTAGTTTGGTCAGTTTGTTTAAAGTTTTATTGGAAAATTGCAGTGTCCATCAACATTAGCCTTGTAACACCTAGAGATAGGGCCGATGAGATAGGATATCGGTATCATGTCCGATATAGCCCTTAGTCTGTCATCGGATATCGAGCTTGCACTGGACCTTAAACTCAATGCTGTGTAATACGAGATGCAAGTACGGTTGCGTCGTACAATACAACAGATTTAATCAAGCACCTACAGAGATTTCACGACAGAGAGTACCAGGAGTTTATGGTAGCAAACAGGGAAAGAAACACCAGGCAGCAGACGCTCGTTGAGCGTTTACAGCAGTCAACCCAAAAGCGAAAGGAATATCAGAGAAGACTCTTAGCTCTCCCTCAAGACCTCTTTGGGGTTCTTTCAGGGGCTGTTTTGTGTGTTTTGTTGGCTGTTTTTGCCCTCTCCCTCCCTCTCTCTCTCTATGTCTCAAAACATGACGAGGCTAAAGTTGGGAATCTCGTAACTCAGCAGGGCCACCTTAAATACAGTAGTGGTTAGATTACATCCTACCCATGTTGTGTCTCCGAATTCACGTTATTAAAAATCTATTAGTTTTGCACTTTGTTTTTTTACACAGTAGTTGCTGCTGCTAAAATGAACATAGTACTTGAACTATTTAGGTGACTCAGCCGAGATTGATGTGTTTTTGATATTTCCTTTTTTTATATTTACCTATTTGTGAAGTGGCATAAATAAATTGCTTTGGAATGCCTTTAATGTAGTTGTTTTTTTTTTTTGCTCTTCTAATAAGTTCTTAGTAGTTTATTTATTCTGTGATGTAACCTTAAATGTATTATATCAGAATCTGTATCGGTGTCAACAGTCGCGTATCGGAATCGAATCGGAACTGGAAAAACGTGGATCGACCCATCACTAGTAACTAACACCAGTGCAAAACTAAGGAATCAAAGTTTGTCTTTACTATTCTTGTCATTCTACTAAATTGTTTTATTTAAAGATGAGATAAGATTGTAAAACTATGTCATTTAAAGCAAGTGTATGACTCTTTTATGTATTAATGGTAAAGACTTTGATTCGTATGGACTTCTGTTGTTTGTTAGAGATGTTAGCTTTATAGCTACATTTGCAGAACCAAAGAAGCAAAGTACACAGTCCAAACATGATTGAGTACGGTGTAAAGAAAAACTTTAATCCAAGTAATATTTGTTGAGTTTTACCTTTTACTTCATATATTTGTGACTGCCAACATATTGGAATTTGAAAAATCTTTTTTATTTGGGTTTAATTCTCTTCAGTTACAGTGGCGTTAAAGTTTGCAAACCCTTTAGAATTTCTAAAGGGGCAGCTGGTAGCAGCTGGTAGCTTAGTGGCTAGGGCGTTCGCCCTGCAATCAGGAATTCGTGGGTTCAATTCCCAAGACTGCTAAGCAGGTGCCCTTGAGCAAAGTATCGTCCCCACACACTTCTTACCAGGCGCTGTGTTCCTGCAGGCCTGCTGCTTCACTTGGTGAATGGGATGAATGCAAGAGGAAGAATTTCGTGCTGTTCACGATGTGTGCTGTGGTGTGTTCACGTATCAGTATCAGACGAGATACGAGACCTCAAAATAAAAAAGAAAACTCAGTCACACAAGTAAGCGAAAAATATTATGTAATGCATAAAACAACCCAGTGTTGCATACCTGTAAGTGGCAAAAAATTGTGAAGCTCTAGGAGTAGAAGTTCATTTGAAAAAGTGTTGTTGATGCTCCTCAGGCTTCAAAAGGTTACAAAACCATCTCTAAAGAGTTTCTCCAAAAATACAGTCATACAAATTGTGTACAAACAGAGGACATTTAAGACCATTGCTACCTTCTTCAGGAATGGTCTATTAACAAAGATCATTCCAGGAGCAAGGCATCTGTGAGGTCACAGAGGAAACCAGCGTAACCCAGGCAGCTAAAGTCTTCTTTAATATTAATTTTCTTAAGTCCGTTATCAGGAGAACACCGAACAACAGTTTTGAGCATGATCTTGGTTTGCTGGTTTGGTTTTGGTGCATATGGGTGGAAATGGATTGACGTCATTAATTGAACAAAGGAAAATGTCAGGACATTTCTCTGTGAATTCCAATAGAAAATGGAACATGAAGGAATTTCAGGACAAAAATCATTCTATCAAAGAACGGTCAACAGAAAATAAAGTTAATGTTTCAGGATGGCCAAGTGAAAGTCTTGGCTTTAATCCAGTAGAAATGTGAAAGGAGCTGAATCAAGTAATTCAACACCATCCCAAAGTTGATGCTGTTCTGTAAAAAAAGAGTTGGTTAAATTCCTCCAAAATGATGTGCAAGACATTAAGTTACAATTATTGCTGCGCAAGGGTGTCACCTCAGACTCTGAAAGGACAGTTTTACATACATTGCCACTCACATATATGTAACATTGGATCGTTTTCCTCAATAAATAAATAGCCAATCATAATTTTTTGCCTCATTTGTTTAACTGGGTTTTCTTTAGGTACTTCTGGGACTTGTTTTAGGTTATATTTATGCATAAACATGAATTCTAAAGGGTTCATAGAGTTTTAAGTAACACTTTATCTTCATCCTGCTAAATATGCATTAAAGATCAAGCTTCTTATTGACATTCCATGAGGTGTTCCACATCTAAGTGGTTTATTGACATTTTCTTTCTTTCAGATGTATGAAAACTTTGTGGAGGAAGTGGATGCAGTGGACAATGGAATTTCTCAGTGTGATGGAGAGACGCGTTACACTGTCAGCACTACTCTCAGTGCTCGTGTCAGTTATCTTAACCCACCCTGGAATAATGATTGCCAGAACACAGAGGTTAGTGAAGTGTATTTTTTTTTTTTTCACAAAAAAATATTTTTTTGCGAGGCACGGTTTGCTCCACGTGTCTTCAGCTGTCCTTAATCATAAATGGCTTGGTAATACAGAGTTGACACCCTCCTCTGTGGGTGAGGGGTAACCCACGGTGCACTGAGTGAAGGGAATCAAAAGGCTGCCGGTTCGTTCCTTGCTCTGAGCAGATTTGTTTTGGCCATAAAACTAATGTTTTATGACAAGTAGATTAAACCCACAAAGATGAATTTACCTTCTTATTAACCCTAGCTTAAATGTTGCAGTAGTTGCAGGAAAACAGGAAAGAAAAAAACAACTTCAGCCTTGTACTAAGCCACACAATTTTCCTCACTAACTTAAGTTATGCAGCACTCAGACTCAACCATCAGATCATTTAATACTTTGATAAGAAAATTAGACATAGATCTGTAATTAATTACGCGACAACAGCTGTTTTGGGGAAATTCCCTATTGCAGGGATTGACGATTAAGTATATTTTGGAAAAATTAGTGGTGATGAATCAAAGGAAACGGATGAAGGGAACAGATTTTACATTTGGGACTTTTTTATGATCTGATCACTTCAAAACAGTATAAATTACTGTTAGTATAGCTGGCCTATGACAGAGTAATTGCTCCAGTGATGATGGTGGTAGTTGTGTTCTTCTTTATGCCAGTGATTCTTTTGTTAAAAAGACGTACTCGGTGGAGCTCCTCCCAATTATATTTCTGATATAATTGAAAAAAGCACTGGCCGAAGAATTCAGCAGTTTGAAGAACGAGATCCAGGTGGTGAGAGCTGAATTAGCAAGCAATGCAGCGCTAGCACGAATGGAAATGGATCAAATGAGAGCCACCGTTAAGGATGTAGAAAGTGGCATTGCTGCAATCTACCGTAGCCGACCTAAAAACAGAACTGAAAGTGCTACGAGACAAGTGCGAAGATATGGAGGGGACAATGAGGAGATGTAATATCCGGATTTTGGGTGTCGCAGAGGGGCCTGGATCAAGCTCCAAGGATGCAGCATCTAAGTTACTGTCCGAAGTGTTTAAGCTGGACAGAAATATCCATGTTGACTGCTCTCATCGAAGTCTTGCGCCACATAAACTGGACGGTAAACTGCGAGCAGTTCTGGCAAAACTGCATTATTACCAGGACTGTGTCGAAATCCTACACCGGGTTCGTGACCAGGCTCCGCTCCGGCGAACCGATAGCCATCTTCCCGGACTATACCGCTAAGGTTGCTAAAGCACGAGCAGCGTTTACGGAGGTGAGGAAACTGCTGCGTGGACAACCAGGTGTTCGCTATGGTATCCTGTTCCCCGCCCGACTCTGTGTGCCCCATAACGGGATGGAGAAGGACTTTGTCGACCTGTTGGTGTACGTTAATACATACATAGCTGCCTCACCCGACGAGACGGCGTAGTTGGATTGAAAATACCAGGCGAGACTCCCAAGGACTGATGTGATGGGTAACTGTTAATATTGTTACGATACAGCATTGATACACCCCAACTCTTTGATATGTCTTTGTTATAATGTATTAGTTCTACTGATGATATTTAAGTGGAATATATTTGATTTAGAAGGGGACTTTAATTTGATAATTGAAGGCTCAATGCCTAGGTTGACATTACATTCTGATGAGGGGACATTTAACACTGATTGAAAATGTACTTTGATTTAATGGGTACTGTTTAAGACATATATACTTTTTTGTTATTACTGCTTGAGTGAGTTGGCTAGGAATGGACATAGTTTAGTTTATTCTAACTCAGAAGGCACCCATATAAGCACCCAATGTGTGGATTTTTGTGAGGGGTTTTGGACTCACCATGTTCCGGTTGGTGATGGGGTCTGTGTTAAAGCCAGACGGGTTTCTTTTGGTTTCATGTTTTACTTTGCTATTGTTACTCGTGTTGCTACCAGGTACATCTAACCTAAGAGATTGTGTGATATATTGGACTCTTTAGCTACATATGGCTAACGTCAATGTCTCATCCCGCATAGCGGATCGTTCTCTTGAATTGGCAAGCTGGAATGTTAAGTCCCTTAACCACCCAGTGAAACGGAAAAGGTATTTGCACACTTGAAATATTTGAAAACTGATATAGCATTCCTCCAAGAGACCCACTTATGCATCTTGGGTCATTGCAGGTTAAGATCACAGTCATATCAATCCAGCTTTAATTAAAAAACCAGAGCGTGTGCCATAGTGATTAGTAAGAAAGTGCCAATTATTGCAACAAATGTGGAACCTGACATTGCTGGACGCTTTTTGATTGTAACTGGAAGACTGTATGGGATTCCAGTTACACTTGCCAATATCTATGCGCCAAACTGGGACGATTATATGTTCACAAATTTTTTTTCTAAAGCTACCAAATTTAACTACACATCATCTTATTCTTGGAGGAGATATCGATTGTGTCCTTTCCCCTACCTTGGATAGCAACTCTGCTAAAAAAACAAAAACTTTGCATCTCCAAATCTGCTCTTTGTATTCAACATTTCCTCAAAACGTATTCAACATTTCAGTAAACTTTCCTCATAATACAAATTCACATAGTTACTACTCCTTTTCCTGAGTACACAACTCTTACTCATGCATTGATTACTTTTTATAGATAAAAGACTGCTGTCTTCGGTAGTAGACTGCAATAGTTGTATCTGATCATAGCCCACTAACCCTGTCATTACATCTTTTGTCCACCTAGATATCGCCCCTGGAGGCTCAACCCCACTCTTCTTTTAGATGAAAACTTTGTAAATTTTATGTAAGCTCAGATAGGTTTTCTGGAAATTAATCAGACCCTGGATATGTCATCATCTACTGTGTGGGAGTCTCTAAAGGCTTACATTAGGGGACAAAAGAAAAATTAGCGCACCAAAGAAAAATTAGATTTGAGCGTCAGAACCAGTTTACAGATTAAATATTGAAGATAGATTTATTGCACAGTCAGCAACCTTCGTCAGCATTGCTCAAGCAGCGTCTATTGCTGCAAACAGAACATAATCTTCTAACGTCTCAACAAATAGAGTATTTGATGTCGAAAGGACAATGTGACTTCTATGAGCATGGAAAAAAATCTGGCAAACTTTTGGCCCACCAGTTACGTCATAAAAGATCTGACTTGACTATATCTGAAATTAAAGATGCTGATGGCATAAAGCACTCAGAGGATGCAGAAATTTATACATGCTTCCATGACTTTTATAAGTCACTTTATACCCCTGACTCAATTTCTAATCAATCTGCTTTAGAGGATTTTTTTCGGATGCTAGACATTCCAACGGTAGATTAAGAACTTGCTGCTGATTTGGAAAAGGCAGTTACAATTTCAGAAATTGATTCTGCAATTAAGGGCATGTAGAGTGGTAAATCACTAGGTTCAGATGGATTCCCCTCAGAATTCTTTTTAAAAATTATCTCGTCAGCTTTCTTCACTGTTGCAGTCTGTCTTAGAAGAGTCATTCGCGAGTCATTGCTTACCTCCTATTATGTGCCAAGCAGTTATCTCTTTAATCCTTTAAAAAGGTAAAAATCCTTTAGAATGTAGTTCATACTGATCAATTTCACTTTTAAGTACTGATTCCAAAATATTGGTCAAAATTATAGCTCTGCAGATGGAGAAGGCTATTTAATCAATAATTGGACTCGACCAGACGGGCTTTATCAAAAATTGACACTCCTTTTTTAATATCAGACACCTTATGATTATTCTATACGATCCCTCTTCCCCTGCTTCTCCCGAAATTATCCTTTCACTTTACGCCGAAAAAGCTTTCTATCATGTGAATTGAGACTTTCTTTTCCTTACTCTTGAAAAATTTGGCTTTGGCCCGAAAATTGTATCATGGATTGGTGCATCATACTCATCACCAGAAGCTGCGGTGAGGACAAATGACAGTATATCCCCTTTTTTAAAATTACGATGTGGAACAATGCAAGGATGCCCTTTATCCCCCCCTCCTTTTCGCAATAGCAATTGAGCCACTAGCCATTGTTGTGATGTCATCTGGTAACATAAAAGGTATCTAGCGGGGATCTCTGGAACATAAATTGTCGCTATATGCAGATGACATGCTGTTGTATGTATCTGATCCAATTTCCAGCCTCCCACCTCTACTTGACCTACTTAATAAATTTGGGGAAATATCCAGCTATAAAGCTGACCCTTGGTGGAAGGATCAATGTAATTAAGATCACTACTACCAAAACTTATTTGTTTCAATCGCTTATGATTTTTCTTACCAATACCTTTTCAACAATTTAAATAGTTTAATTTCAGCTTTCATTTGAAATAAGAAACATCCCAGAATAAAAGGGGAAATATTCGGGGTATGGCACTTCCTAACTTCATGTACTACTACTGGTCAGCCAATATAAATGCAGTTTTATTCTGTACTAAAAATGATGAAAATACCCCAGGTTGGGTAAATATACAAAAGACATCGACGGGCTATACCCCCATTGCATTATTATGTGCTAAGTTGCCACTGTATCCAGCAATATCTACTTTTACCTCCAACCCAGTTGTAATACATACTCTGGAACAAGATCTGGAATCAGCTTAGGCGCCGTTTTGCGCTTAGTGATCTTTTGCCCTCTGCAACGGTGACAAGAAATTTTATGTTTCCCCCTTTCATGATGGATGATGCCTTTGATGTATGGTCAAAATGTGGCATAAATTCACTATGGGACCTCTATATTGAAGGCAGTTTTGCATCGTTTGAGCAGATTGTGAAGAAATTTCCTAGATCTCACTTTTATAGATCTCACTTTTATAGTTTTGTGGCCTCTACTTCAAAATTCTTTTCTTCTCCCCCCCTCAAACCCTTCTGGACTCAGTCTCTACCTGCAAAAATGATAAATGGCAATTTATTGCCACCACACTTAGAGTACATAATTCATCTAACTTGCTTGTAGAAGATGTAGCATAAGGAATAAGGTAGAATGTTACAGAATTAAACACAACCTGAATTGATAAAGAAAACCAGTCTTTTCTTATTAATTGTACACTACTATATATTTGAATAAAGTTGACAACTGAACTGCTGTAATTGCAGCTGGAGTGGCACACACTTAAAACGATACAAATTTTTTATCTTTTCCGTAAACTTAAACATCGACTCTGAATATGGCCATGGATGCGGGCATGAAGAGTCGCCGTCTCCGTCCATTCTCCCACCACTAATTGACCGTGTTTAAGAAATGCTGGCGTTGCAGTGTTACAGTGTACAGTAACACTACTGGTGATTTCTGATAGACTGTCTTCTGCTAAAATCTAATCACATTTTAGAAAAGTGAGACAATAACACTCACTTTCAGAACTGAAGGTAACGAGTAACAAGAACCTTGATAGAAATGTAGTGAAATGAAAAGTACGGTTTTGTCTTTCAAATGTAGTGAAGTGAAAGTATAAGATACTCAAAAACTTAAGTACAGTACTCAAGTAAATGTACTTTGTTACTGTCCACCTCTGGAGGAGACCGTAGGGAAGGCGATTTCGGATGATATTTGGCAGAAGGTGATTAAAAGAATACACTCATCATTCTGTTTTAGGCACACTGTTATTCAGTTTAAAGTGGTACATCAACTACACTGGTCCAAAGTTAAACTGTCCAAATTTAGGAGGGATATTGACCCTACATGTGATGGATGCAAACAATTTCCAGCTACGCTACTCCATATATTCTGGACATGTCCCAAATTGACATATTTATGGCATTTGGTTTTTGACACCACCTCCAAAATTTCTGGTAAAATTATTAATCCATTTTTCACAGTTGCGTTGTTTGGAGTTGTCCCTGATGAGGTTAACCTACCTCAGGGTCAAGCAGACATGATAGCATTTTGCTCACTTTTAGCCAGAAGGCTTATTTTGTGTAAATGGAAAGATTCCTCATCCCCAACATATGGACAGTGGATCAGAGACATTATGCGTAATGTACTATGTGAAAAGATTCGCTATGCTAATAAAGGGACTATCAAGAGATTTACTTCAACATGGCAGCCATTTTTTTCATTTATCAGAAATATGGACACTGGTAGCTTCGCTTGATTTTCTTTGCTGTTAAAATACCTCCTTATGTACTCATACCACGTGTATGCTGACTACTCTCTGGCTTTGTGTGTGTTTTTTTTTTTTTTTTTTTATTTTGGGGGGGGGGGGGGGGGGGTTGCTTTTTTTTCTTTCCTGTCTAACCCCAATGATGTTACTAAAAATACTTTGCTTAAATAAGCAGCACAGATTCATTAGTGTGATTGTGTCACTGTTGTTTTTCTCAAGTTTTAATTTTAATATTGCTTTATATAGCCAAGAAAAGGCACTGCTTCTCCTGGTAGCTTGTGCTGAATTTCAGAACCATTCCAACATCAAAACATCCATATTCGTAGCAGTGTGCTAGCATATAACTTTGTGATCAGTTGGTCAGAGGCAGAGTATTGATCATTTAAAAAAAAAAGTTGTGAAACATTTTGGGAGATGGAGAAAATGGTTGTGTGTGTGTGTGTCAGAGAGAGAGAGCGTCTGACGTTGATGGACAAAAAGGCGAAGAAACACACGGAGCAAAACGCAGTACGCTTATAAAACTGACTTCGAGACACTAAAGCTGAGGTCAGTTAAATAAAAAAGATGTGTGTAACACTGTTGTGGTTTAATTAAAAATAATGTCTGCTATGGGTTCAGGTATCCTTACCCATAAATGGCTTGGTATGAGGCGAATTCCTGCCCCCATGGCGCCTCTGGACTCTGAACTGGAAGAATGGGGTTCGAGTCTGCGTATGGAGCAATTTTTTTTTCTCAGGGAAATGGATCTACTACTTACATTTGGCAGCTGAGAGAAATTCAGATGAGAAATGAGGGATTCACCAGCCTGTTTGTAGTAGCAAAGAATCATTTTGCGTTAATCAGGAATGGAAAGTAAGCTTTCGTAACAGATGTCACTTAATCTATCTTCTTTTTTTTTTAAGTAGCAAGATTAGCTGCTCGCTCTGTGTTACTCCATTGCATTTCTGCTCTTCTACAGTCCCATTTTAGTTTTAAGATAGTGGAGGTATTTCTCGGAGGGGCTTTTATTTGACCATTAAATATCACCAGTATACCATTGTGGCAACAAGTCTCACATCAAGTGAAGATATTCTTTGAGTTAAGTGAGGTTTAAGTGACATTTTACTTTGTAATTCTTGTTTTCTAGGAGGATTTTAAAAAAGCCATGGTCCTGGTGGGAGCGGAGTTCCTAGACCGGTTGAACTACTTTCAAAATGCATGGCTCCCAGCACGAGTGATAGTGGAGGCTGCTGTGCAAACAAGGCATCAGGTAACCAGTCAGGCACTTTGACCCCAGTTTCAACTGGCCATGTGACTTCATGTGACTAATATCAGGGCTGTATCCTGATAAGGTTTTAGCCACATGAATTTACATTTACTTAGATGTGTCTCCATGTGTCCATACTGAAATCCAATACAATTCCATTAGTAGAACAGGGATTTTAGTTGTTGAATGTGTGTTAGAAATAAGGGACACATTTACACTGCTATAATAAGTGGCTTGGATGCATCTGAGATCACCTCATGTAGCAGTTTGAGTGACTGGATTTAAATGTGTCATGCATGCATTTACACATTTTTATGTCTTCACTTTATCCAGATGCTCAAGATAAATGAAGTAAACAAGTGTAAATGGGTGTTAGTGAAATTTAGTACTGTAAATTTCCATGTAGCTTTGTCTCAATGTGGTGTGCATTAAGTGAAACGAAATCAGATTGTGAGCAGTGAGTTCCAATTGTTCAAAGACTTGCTTGTGCTTAGGTATATGCCAGTGGGGAGATAATTGTGCTGGCCCAAGGTGGATGCCCTTGGAAGGACCATCTCTTTTCCCTTGAAAAAGAACTGAAAGTGGAAGTATCAGTCAAGTTTGTGCTCTATCCAGACCAGAATGGCCAGTGGAGAGTCCAGTGTGTGCCAGCAGGTCTCAACACATTCCAAAACAGGTACAGCTTGAGTCTTCTGCTAAATTCAAAGCTTACAAAAATGCTCTTCTACATAAATTCTGGAATACACAGGAATAAATGCATAGGAGTTTGAGTAATGAAAGAGGGCCACAACTTGCCACCCTGTATCACCTGTGAGAGGACCGAAAGATTACATAAATTCAGTTTATATAGCAATTTTTACAACAGTTTATATAGCAATTTTTTGGTCCGTGCCCCTAGTGAGGTGACAGAGGCAAGGAACCAAGGCTAAAAAGGGGAACCCATCATTATCTGGTCAACCCGGAGAGTGCATAATGTCTCTGTGGAGATAACTAATATGGAGGTTCTAGTGAGGACTATTGCTGCTGCTGCAATCTTATTGGAGCAGTCCAGTAATCGGGTCTGGAGGTAATAAAGGCATGAACAAATTTTTCTGCCTCATGCAGGTATAGTCTAGGATTGTGTAAGCAGTTATAGCCAATGGGGTGGCTTATTTTGAGCGACAAACTCGTCAGTTCTAATCCAGGTCTCTGTAAGATATAAGGCATCAATCTTCTGATAAGTGATTATTTCCTTTACAAAAAGGAAATAGGAGTGAGCAATCAGAGGTTAAGCGGTCCCTACAGCTTTAGCTTTAGATCCAAGTTGCTGAGTTTGCAGGTTGTTTGAGAAGGGTTAATTAAATTATTAGAACACACTTTTTGAGTTTTTCTAAGTTTCTCTATAGTTTGGGGCACAGATAATCTCAATAGAGTGAGTACATGGACAGTGTGAGCTTGCCTCGCTGCCACATGAACCAAGACTTTGACATATCACAGAAGATAAGCACCTCTTGCTTACTCTCATCATAGCAGAGTAAGCCTATCCCAGTATTAGAGATCAACTCCAGCCTGGCACTATGTGGAGTCAACAAAATACTCAGTGGATGTCTTAACCCACAGAAGGACATTACAGGATCTTTCAGGAGAGAATTGTTGGGCTCAAGGATCCTTGTTTCTGTTGTTACCACAAGACCATTGGGCTACGCATCCATTTGTACACGGTGAAGGCGAGGCAGAGATATCTAAATTTAATTAGTGCGCAGGCAAGCTAGTGTGAAGACTTGAGCCTGCTGCAAATATATATGACTGCTCTGTGTCTTGTCATTGTATTTTTAGTTTTTAAACTTTCTTGCTTTATTTTCAACAGTTGTTTCAGTATACAGTAGTCCCTGCAGATTACCCACGTATAGTGAAAAACCATGATGTGGTAAAAAATGCCTAAAAATATCTATTTTTATAGTATAAATCCTAAATGTGCCCCCAAATATGCTCCCAAAACACTCTACATTTTCTTTAAGGGTAATGTATTAAGCTGAGTTTAACATGAAATCAAAGGTAAACCTGTATCCGTACTGTACAGTTTACACTGAACTCCCGCAGTGCTAGAATGTAAATACCAATGTTAACCCTGTATAGACTGTACTGTAATTCACGCACACTCGTTTTCTTGAGTATACGCTGTCATTTTTTTTGGTAAAAGTAGGGTAAATACTGTAATGAATTAATTTAATTTACAGTAATAAAAATACAGGGCTTTAAGAAGAACAAAACACAAAACACGAGAACACTCGAGACGGTCCACAGGGGAAATTCTGGACTAAAGCTGTGTTAGTAAATTATATTTTTCTTAATAATTTAGCACTCAAATGCATGAAAAATTATATATTGCCATGAAAAAAGCTGTGTGGTCTGGGCCTCGTCTGCCACGCCCTACGCCACTGCACCCAAGCATAAATAACCCAGCACGAGGACGAGGAGGCGTGGCGGACCAAGCCCGGACATCACAAAAGCAAAAAAAAAAAAAAATGTGGAGGATACCTGTAGTTTCTGTGTTGGTGCAGGGGTTTCCACAAACAATTATTAGTTGGGTTTTTAGAAAAAATCCATGATGGACTGAAACCGCGACTGCTGATCTGCGTTGAAGTTGAGGTTTGCTGTATTTAGTATTAGTAAGCTGTGACTTGTCTAGCCATGCGGGCTAAGTGAGTTATTTCTGTTTATAGCTCTTTGTTTGGGCTGTCTGCACAGTGCTAATGCTAATGCAGCTAATAGTCATGACCGGCTCTTTGTTTACACCCGCGATCAACTAATCTTGCTGAGGCAGGATGATACAGAGCACGTCGTGGTCCTCTCGGACATCCCCCTCAGAAAAAAGGAGGGGAAAGGATGAAGACAGGATGTCAAGGAGGAACAAAAGTTTGAGAGAAAAGAACAGCAAAGAATGGGCAATGGTCTGGTAAGCAACAGTGGAGGCAATACAATCCATATCTTCCCTTCGTCATTATGGGCATGTGAGATCACTGGACAATAAGATGGACAAGCTTACGGCGTGAGTCAGACACAACAGAGAATTTCATGAGTGCAGTTTAACATTCTTTATTGAAACATGGCTTGCTGTATACAAATGTTAAAGGAGCATCCTACCTTTGGGCAGATCTGACCACAACTTGGTGCACCTTCATCCCACTTATTTACCACTGGTAAAGAGGTAGCCAGCCACTGTCAGGACAGTGAAGGAGAGGTCAAAAGAGGCCAGTGTAGCCCAGCAGGACTGGCTGGAGACAATGCACTGGAAGCCTCTTTATGAACCACATGTAGAGGACATTGATAACCTCACTGATTGTCACTGAGTACATCAACTTCTGTACCAGCGAAATCCATACACCCTCTGTCCCCGGGTTACGCCAGCGCAAGATCCCCTCCAGTTCGTCTACCAGGCCAAGATTGGTGTGGATGACGTCATCATCTACCTGCTACACTATGCCTACAGCCACCTTGACAAGCCAAGTGCCTCCCTGAGGATTATGTTCTTTGATTTTTTCCAGTGCCTTCAACTGGGGAAGCTGTCTGCTGTGCAGGTTCATGCTCCCTTAGTCTCATTGATTATGGATTACCTGACTGAATGGCCACAGTATGTGTGGCTACAGACAGATGTGTTGAAGATGTGTTGTGGATGGGTCTTCCATCCTGACAGTGACCCAAAACATACTGCCAAAGGAGTGGCTAAAGAAGAAGCACATTAACGTCATTCTCCAGACCTCAATCCTATAGAAAATCTGTGGAAGGAGCTGAAGCTTCTAGTTGACAAGCAGCAGCCAAGAAACCTAAAGGATTTAGATAGTTCCTGTAAAGAGGAGTTGGCCGAAATCCCTCCTGAGATGTATGCAAACCTGGTGACCGACTACAATGTCTTACTGCTGTGTTTGCCAACAAGGGTTTCTCCACCCCATACTAAGTCATGTTTTGCTTCGGTATCAAATACTTATTTCACTCAGTGAAATGCAAATCAATGTATAACTTTTATGTAACGTGTTTTTTCTTGATTTTTGATTGATATTCTGTATCTCTGCATAAAAATGAAACTGCCTCAAATTATTTGTTTTTTTTGTAAGTCAGCAAACCTACAAATTCAGCAGGGGATCAAGTAATTATTTCCCCCAGTGTATAATGGGAATCCTTTTCAGTGAAAAAGGAAACAAAGACCTCTGCTGTGAGGTTTGTATCTGGTGGAGGAGTGACTGTTTTTAAGGTCAGCCGGGTCCCTGGACTTATGCGATTTTCTCTCAGTAACTCTGAGATCTGGTCTCGATTGGTCTCGATCAGCCATGGGTAAGGCTGGCTAGAGCGAGTTGGTTTGGTGGATAGTGGACACAGACTATCCAGACACAAGCTTAATGTAGAACAGAGAGATTCTGACACAGCCCCTGTTCAGTAAGGTTGGTGGTTAATTCACAATTCCCTAGAACATGGTGGCCAGTGGGAAGAATTAACAAGGTGTTTCCCAGGGTGGATGTTCTGAAGATAAAATGGGCAGAATAGTTTGCAAAGTACAGTAAACCCCTTAAATTCACGGAGGTTCTCTATGTAGTTCAGGTAGTTATAGTGCATTACAATATTAATGTCTCTAGTGTTCTTTTGAACAGGTGTTCTAATGCATTATGGGACCTGTATTTATGAAATCTTATAAGGACAGGAATCCTAATAATAAATGCAGTTATACAGCATTTTGAATACAATATTCATATACTGTGGGCTTTATGTGATAGATTTCTAAGATTCATAACCCTGTCCTAAAATTTCATAATTTCCTTATTTACAGATTGTCACTGCCTGAGGAATGGCGTGGGATCAGGGATGATGTTTTGTCCCAGCTGAGTGGAATACCTGGCTGTATTTTTGTCCATAGCAGTGGCTTTATTGGTGGAAACAAAACCAAGGAGGGGGTTCTTGAAATGGCCAGGAGGACCATCATCCAAACCAGTGACCAACTCCAGTAATTGCTGAACCACCCTTTCTTAATCTGGCACTGATGTTTAGTTTCTGGGCATTTTATTACTATTAATAGTAATAAAATGCTTGAACCGAAGCAGCCTGTGTACTTGTTTTTTTCCTGTACAGAAATAATGTGTCAGTATCTTACTCAAAATCTATATCCAGCTCCTGATCAACCAAATTTCAAGGAACCTGTCACAAGATTAGTAAAACATCTAACAAGACAAAATGTGTACTTTGCAAACACAAAAGCAAAAATAAAAAGGAAATAAAAGTGCTTGTGATATTAAAAGATGAATAAATTATTAGAAATTATACAAGTAAAATACATACAGAATAAAAGTGATGGCAAAATAATGTTATTTCACAAACGAGGTGTCACATGGTGGTCTCAACACTCAAGTGGGTTAAGTTATACCAAAAAAAGCTTAGTTAACTAACTTGTGATGTAGTAGTTAACTTTAGACAAAGCTGTCACCCGTGCAAGACAAAGCGAACTGGTAATGAAACAGCAAGAGGTCATAAAAAGTCATTTCAAACCAGAAGCTTGCGTGTGGACAGTGTGCTTCTCTAAAAGAACAACACATTTCAAAAACAAAGGAGCAATGCATATGCAGCTCAAAAGAAAAACAGCCAGTAACAAAAGCAGTTTTCTGGGAAATTGTCCTCATGCAAATGGTGTTAAACCAGTCAGTTAAGCAGGAAGAACACATGCTGCCTTTGGCTCCCTCCAGCTGACCTAAGGAGTGCTCCACCAAAGTTCAAAACTGGATGCTAATTCAGGCTTCTGGCAGATCCCTCTCTCAGAGGAATCTAGACTCCTCACCACTTTCATCACACCTTTTGGGCGCTACTGTTTTAATCACTTCTGTTTTGCAATATCATCTGCACCAGAGCATTTTCAGAGGAGGATGTCACACATGCTAGAAGGCCTAGAAGGAGTTGTGTGCCCAATGGATGATGTGTTGGTGTATACCAGGGGTGTCCGACTCCGGTCCTGGACAGTTTGTTGGTGGTTCTCCTCAGACACATTCACTAAACCTGACAATTAACTGATTAGGTGAACCAGGTGTTTCTGAGCAGGTAAATCACCAAAACATGCTGGACCACAGCCACCCAGGACATCCCTGGTGTATGCAGAGACACAGGCCTCTCGTGATACTCGCCTTTTGAAAGTGCTGAATAGACTAGAAGAGAATGGAGTCACAACTACTTTAAGCAGGCTTGTAGGAACTGAATTGGGTATACAGGTAAAAGATTTGGATGAGACGATAATTGTAGTTAGTTCTGCCTGCTGAATTGGATTAAAAGATGCCATCCTGTGAACCCGAACCTCGGTATCTGTATGGGCTATATCAGGCAGCAGACATGGTGGAGCATGACTTCATATTGGAATTACTTGTCCAATGGTTTCAATTTTGTTGTTAAAACAAGTTTCAAGTTTTATTGTCATATACAGATAACAATGTAGCATCATTACCCGTAATGAAATTCTTAGGTTCGTGCTCCCCCAACTTTACATAAACATATAGAAAGTGTACAGATTAATTAAAAAAAATTTTTTTTTTAATTATGAAAATAACAGTACATAAAATCATTACTACTATAGGTCGCTGGCATATGAGGTTCTGTACTTCCCTAGTTCCTTGTTAGTATAGAAATTGTAGTAAATAGAAAACTGGGATTATTTTTGTTACATACAACGAGAGACAGGCCTGTGTTTGACTTGTTCTGTTCAGGGTCTTTCTGTGTGGAGTTTGCATGTTCTCCCTATGACTTTCCTCCAGGAGCTCCGGTTTCCTTCCGCCACCAAAAAACGTGCGTGCATTGGGGATAGGTCAATTGAGCCTACTAAATTGCCATTATTTATGACTGTGAGCGTGGATGGTTGTCTGTCTCTGTATGTGACCCTGTGATGTGCTGACGACTGTCCAGGGTGTGCTGGCGACTTCGCCCATTGCAGCTGGGATAGGCTCCAGCCCCCCATCCCTTCCACACCCCCCACACCCCCACCCCGAGTGTGGGACAGAGGGCTAGAATAGATGGATGGACACTGAGAGACAATAGACCATGCAGCAGTAAATGCTCTTCTGTAGCTGTGACGGATGTTTTTGTAGAACTTAAATAAAAGCACCACTGGTGCCATCTGCTGCTCCTTAGAACTGCTTGCTGCTGCTGGCACCCATTACATATCAGAGGATGCCCCCTCAGTGTTGATGGTGCCCCTGCTGTAGTGTGGGGTCCCAAGATGTCAGGGATGTCCCCTGCCATACCGTCCCAAGACCCTGTAGGTGCTCCCTGTCATATCAGAGAGCCCCTAGTCATTGCTGGCACCTCTGTCTTCTAGTTTGGAGCAAACGGTGCCCCATTTCCTGGTTCCGAGCAGCAAGTGAAGCCGTCTCCTGGTTCTGAGCAGCTGGCTCTCAGCCTACCATCCTGGTCACCCATCACTGGCTGCCCAGCTTCCTGGTCACCCATTGGTGGCAGCCTAGTCACCCGACCCCACTCTCAAGATGCCCAGTTGCCTGGTCCTGCCTCACCAGATGCCCAGCCACCTGGCCTTGGCCTTGCCCAGCTGTTGGTCGTTCAGCCTCTTGGTACCCAATCGTCGATCACCCAGTCCCCAATCACCAGCCTCCCAGTCCCCCAACCTGCACCGAAACACTGCAATTAATTTAACATTTCTATTCCGCCACCCCCTACATCATCTGCATGCCCTCACCCTCCAGCCACTCTTAAGAGATAAACACATATGTTTCACCTGCTGCTTCTGTGTTCTTCTTCTGAATTTGAGTTTGGGCAAACGTACATACATTTTGTTCCCCTGTTTCGTCTCCTGTCCAATCTAAGGCCAAATCCCCTGTACAGCCCCATGTCCAGGGATCTGTACCTGCAGTCACTTCCCCACTCCCTGTCCCACTGCCAGCACCTCCTATCTCTCACCAACAAACAGATTTTAGGCTCTCAGATCCCCATTTTAGAATCGCCCCCTAAATAGAGACTAGTAGAAATGGAATTAGTCACAGACTACTCCAATGGTATCCAGTAAGGCTTTACTGAAGGCCTGTAAAACTGCAACATTCCAATTAATTGTATGCATTTGTGCAAAGCAAGCATAAATTATATGATTTAAGTGAAAATTCAAGTGGAAATGAGCTTTATTGTAGTAGTGCAACGCAGATTACTGACAAAATTAAAATGTGGTAAATACTGCTATATTAAGATGCTCATGTTGTATGAGTTACATTTTTATAGTGCTATAAAAGGTGAATAGTTCAAATTAGTGATCTTTAGTAAAATAACTGATCTTTCTTGTTTTATTAGGGAATTATATTTATGAATTATTACTCGCATATGCTTCAGTAATCAATCATATAAGTGTTTACACATCCTAACACTACAGATCCAAAGACACCCAGAAAAGGACAACCATGACAAGAGTCCCCCAAAAGGAAAATGTATCATGAAATACTGTGAGCCAACTGGCTTCAATAGCTGAACAGACAGAGAAACTGGCAAACTATGCCACAAGACAGAGAAACTGGCAAACCATGCCACATGCCATGAAAAACGTACAGGAGAAGTGATTGAGAAGGTTGACAGCATGAAAAAGAAGGGTTTTTTCTGCCATTCTACTTCAGTGAGTGGAGTGGACATGGTTGTGCACATCATAAACTAAAACTGATATCATTAGCCAGAAATGTTGCAAATACTGCAGGAGACCTGTTGGAACCCACATGGACCCAAGATTCACCCATAAAACAGTCAAGTTTGGTGGAGAAAAAATCAAGGGTGGGGGTTACATTTCTGGCTAATAAAGGTACCAGTCATTGAGGACAGAGTAACGTAAAAAGGCATATAACTTTATTTTTAATCAATCGTTACAATAAATGGATCAATTTAATGCCAAGGGCTTTCACAATAATATATGGGTGCAAAACCAAAAAGTGTCCTGATGTTCACAGCTTGATAACACCTGTTTTATGGACTTGTTAAAGTCCATAACACCTGCATTATTGAGCATGTCTGGGGTAAGCTGAAACCAAAGAATCGCGACGAACTCTGGGAGTCCTGCAAGACTGCTTTCTTTGCCATTCCAGATGACTTCATCAACAAGTTATTTCAGTCAT
>JBBJLS010097394.1:0-20944 GCA_037577275.1 Bryconaethiops microstoma | reverse complement strand
TGTATACATATATATATACATATATGTGTGTGTGTGTGTGTTTTTTGTTTGTTTCTTAATTGCGGCTATAACTTCATGCATGTATAACAGCATACATATATATATTATATTTATATATTTCTATTATAATTTTGTATGCAATAGTGTATTGTTACAGTCTCCCTGTTATGTGTCACCCTTAGTATTTTACTTTTTAGGTAAAGCATTTGTATATTCATATATATATATATCCCCACATTTTACCCTAATTGTTGATCTGTCTGAGTGTGCTTATGTTGTGTAGTGTTGTCTTTTATGTTGCACCTATGATTCAGGAGGACGATAGTTCGTCTCACTGTTAATTTATATGGCTGAGATGCCAGTACAGCTCTTCTTGACTTGATAAGCATAGAAAACAAAAATATAAAACTCACCTCAATCTAAGTACAAACTAAATGAAATGTCCAGCCCTAATGAAAACGTTTCAGATCTCTATGAATGAAAATCATACACCAAATGTCAACATCACTGCTGAATTAATAATTTTGATTTCATAATAGTTCATATGGACGTTATGAAGTCAGCCATAATACCCTATCTGCATAGGGCTGGGTTTAGTTACATAATTTTTGATGCAATTTCATATGGGTGAACTATGGAAGTAAGGTAGCTAACTTTTCACTTGGTAATATTGAGTTTATATGTATATTTTATAGAAAACTATGACATAAGCATAAATATTAAGCACATTCTTAGCATTTCCAACACTAAGGGTGGCCATGTCATTTTCTGACAAGCCTGCCAATCAAACACAGATCATTTCACTGGTTTAAAACAGGTAAAACACTAAAAAGCCACAGCAGTACAGCAAATACTTTGCACTGTAATTGCACTGTAACTTTGAAATCACGGACGGACAATGACTGCATGCTGTTCCCACCTGTCCCTGGTGAATACTATGGCCAATTTAATCATATAACAATTTAATCAGTTCTATGATTAAATTGGTATTTTTTACATTTTGTATTGAGTCACCTAAATTGTCCATTTCAACTCTGCCTGTGATGTGTTTGTGTAATACAGAGCTTTTGCTTTTTAATAGTGTTAGGCCCAACTTCCTGATATGCCGTGTAAAAATCCAGGCTTCCTTCCAGAAGCACCAGGACTCCCAGAATCACCACCAGTAACTGTACCCCACAAATAGCACTCATATCCTGCTGTTCTTCCCAGCACATAACACACCTTCAGAGAAATGCTTCCGTTCTTAAAGCTGCACTCAGAGAGAGCAACACTGGAAACATTGCCTTATTCAGATTACTTACTCAGACAGGTAACATTTAAAGTACATCTGTAACTCTGCATAATAAAACAAGTTCATTTATATGGTAACTGCCTTATTTGTAATGTATTTTAAATTATTTGCAAAAATGTCTTTTCTAACTCTTGGTTTAAAATTGTAAATTTCAGGTTTAAACCCAGACTTTCTACCATTGTGTCCTTGAGCAAGACATTTAACCCTCAGTTGCTCCAGGAGGACTGTCCCTGTAACGTATGATGATTGTAAGACGCTCTGGATAAGGGCATCTGCCAAACTTAACTTTGCTTATAATATCTTTTATTCTGAACTTTTTTTCTAATATCTTTTTATTCTGTCTCAGGCAACTTATGCTTCCATGTAACCACATAACTTCTGAGAAGGCATGGAAAAAATAGATTTGCGTGTATAGTACCAGTCCTTCCCGTATGAAATGAGGAAGGATTGCTGTCTTCTGTCTGCCGACTGGACTCTGCAGCCCTGGCGCCAATGCAGTGGTCAGTGTCATATCCTAGACTTGCACCACACACCCCTAGAGACCCTATAGTTTAAGCCTGACAGGAAACTGGGGTTAGGTGTCAGAAAGTAGAACTATAAAAATAAGAATTTTGAGTGGTACTGCCAATTCGGCTGTGACAATGACTGTGATATATCTGTGCAATAAGCATTCAGTTGAAAAGCAAAATAACCAAACATTAAAATAAATTCATTTTTGGACTCATTATTAGATCCACACACTTTTTGCAAATGGCTCAAATGCTCCATTTCCTCAAAGAATGGTCTCCATGGCTGGATTGTACTAGTTTATCCAGAACATCCCACAGATTTTTGTTCCTCAAACATTCCTGAACAATTTTTGCAGTGTGGCAGAACACTTAATCCTGCTTAACGAGTCCACTGCCATTTGAACGTATGTACTTGGTCTCACACCTTCTTATCATAGCACTAACTTCTTCAGCAATTTATGCTTCAGTAGCTGTTCTGTGGGATCAGACTAGACAGGGTAGTTTTCACTTCCCACGCGTATCAGTGAGCCTTGGACACCCATGAACCTGACAACAGTTCACTGGTTGTCCTTATTTGGGCTATTTGTGGTAGACACTAACCACTGCATACCAGGAACACCTCACAAGACCTGCTGTTTTGAAGATGCTCTTAGCAGGTTGTCTAGCCATCACAAAACGGCCCTTGTCAAAGTCACTCAGAGCCTTATACTTGCCTAGTTTTCATGCTTCCAGCCTAAATGTTCATTTTCTGCCTAATTTAGTTTATCCCTCCCCTTGACAGGTGCCACATCATCCTGTCAGTGAATACCGTGCATAAAAAAGTGCATTGGCACACAATTGCTTTTGGAATTTTCTGCCATTCTTCTCGTCAGAACCTTTCAAACTCAACCAGGTTGGATGGGGAGCGTCTGTGCACAGCTATTTTCAGGTCTTTCCAGAGATGCTCCACTGAGTTCTGGTCTGGACTCTGGCTGGACTACTCCAGGACTTTCACAGAGTTTTCCAGAAGCCATTCCTTTGTTTTCTTGGTGGGAGGCTTTGGGTTGTTGTCCTGCTGGAATGTAAACCTTCGCCCCTGCCTGAGATCCAGAGCACAAAAGGTTTTCCCTGAGAATTTCCCTGAGAATATCTTTTTCTGCATCCATCTTTCCCTCTATCATGCCAATCTCCCAGTCCCTGTTGCAGCAAATCATCCCCACAGCATGATGCTGCCACCACCGTCTTTGGCTGTAGGGATGGTATTAATTAGGTTATGCTCAGTGCCTGCTGTCCTGCACACACATAATTGGGAATTGTGGGCAAATAGTTCAATCTTTATTTCACCAGATCAGAGGATTTTGCTCATCATGGCCACTCTACCATACAGGCCTGAATGGTGAAATGCTGCACTGATGGTTGGCTTTCTGTGCTATTCTCCCATCTGCACAACAGATCTTTGGATTTCACGCAGAGTGACCACTGGTTTCTTGGTTACCTGCCTGAATGGCCCCGATCTCTCAGTTTACATGGGCAGCCAGATCTGGTTCTGAATCTCTTCCACATGAGAATGATAGAGGCTACTGTGCTCTTGGGAACCTTTAATGCTGCAGAAATTGTCTTGTGTCATTCCCCAGATCTGTGTCTCGCCACAATCTTGTCTCGCAGGTTTGCTGACAAGTGTCTGGACGTCATGGTTTGGTTTTCACTGTGACATACCCATCTACCGTTGGACCTTCTAGAGGCAGATATGTGCCTTTCTTCATTCTGCCAAATTCATTCAGTTTGTCACAGGTGGAGTCCATTCAAGCTACAGAAGCTTCTCAAAGATCCTTGAAAGGAGTAAGAAAGGAGTAAAGTGTCAAGGGTCTGAATATTTTCATATTTTTATGATTATAGAACACAAGACTTTTAGGAATTAGGAGTCTTAGACATTACAAAATACATACATTACTATATATATTGAAAAAAAATAAATAAATAAATAAAAATATATATATATATATATACATAGACTTTAATATGGAGTTGATCCCCCCTTTGCAGCTATAACAGCTTCCACTCTTTTCACAATCTCTGTTCCAAAGGTGTTGGATGGGGTTGACATCAGGGCTCTGTGCGAGCGAGACAACTTCTTCCACATCGAAATTCGTCCAGCCCCTGAAACATTATAATTAAATGACAACTAGACTTCTGCTGATAAGTACTAAATATTAAACACTAACAAACTTGTTAAAACATTGTGTGGGCTTTTTAAAAATATAAATCATTGGGGTTTTATCTAATCGCAACTGAACAGCAAACATTTCTGTCAACATATTTTTAAAAAATTATATATTCATATCAGATAAAACGTCCGGAAACATTTTTGCCCTCAGCAGTATCAGTAAAAAACATGGGAAAGGCGAGCTTCCTGACACATGGCTTGCTTCCTCTCCATTGTCAGCCGAAGCAAATGAAAGTGTGAAGAAGAGAAAGTTTCCTCCCGTTGAGGATCAGAGGGGGGGTATTTCCAATTTGTGGAATTCCTGAGCTTTTAGTGGACGGCATCACATCGGATTCCCGGAATAATGGATACAGGCCAGGCTGGAGGTGGACCACCTATTTAAATGCAGCATCCCTGGAGCTCTAACCTCAGAACCATACAATCTTCTGATAAAGACACACCACCTCTGATATCCTAAACACAGCCGAAAGAATTACATCGCTTAAGATGGTAAGTGCAGTGGATTTGTATGGAATTCCATTATTTCCAGAGCATTCAATGGAACAATAATCTCATTAATACTCTCTTTCATTTCTGCAGGACTTTCTCAAGGCACACAGCTCCATGAATTTACAGGTTTTGCTGTACTTCACCCTTCTCTTTTCAAGTAAGAAACACACAGAACCGCTGCCAGTCTTTGCTTGTGCTGGATGTAGTTCTGATTACAATGATTGCCTAGACGAATTTTAGCAAACTCCTGTTTTTGCCTCTTAACACAGTGTTTTCTCAGTGGACCACAGTACAAGGCTGGTCCTACCATTACTCCAACAACTCCAAAATGAACTGGAATATGGCTCGTCAGTGGTGTAAGCAACATTACACAGACATGGTGGCCATCCAGAACCATGGTGAAATCAGGTACCTCAACAGTATCCTTCCCCGAGTGTCTGGATACTATTGGATTGGCATCCGCAAGATCAACAACAGCTGGACCTGGGTGGGCACCAACAAGACTTTGACCGCAGCAGCTGAGAATTGGGCAGAAGGGGAGCCTAATAATGGAGGGAAAAATGAGGACTGTGTGGAGATCTACATTAAGAGAGAAAAGGACGAAGGCAAATGGAATGATGAGTCCTGCAACAAGGAAAAGACGGCACTTTGCTACACTGGTATGTAAAAACTGTGAAATGTAGTAAAAAGAACACTTGCCATTTTTAGACATGCTCTTACATCACCAATGAAACACTGGCCGTTTGTGGGTGAAACTGGTAACCACTGTCTTACACTCTTAAAACTAAAGATGCCTATAAGTGTGTTTTGAACCATAACATTAAGAACCTTTCAAAATAGTTTCAAATGGCATTTTCAAAAAACTTTGCACTGAAGAGGTCTGTAGGGAGAGAAACGATTCTTCTATATTCCCACCTGACCCTTTTTGGCAAATTTATTTTTAGGAGTGATTGCTTTACTTACCTCCAGTAAACCGTTTTGTATAGGATTTCAAGAAATAGTACTTAGAGAAATACTTTATTTAACTACCTATATGTAATTGTTCACAACAACTTGCAAAGATTACATTTTTAAAGAAGAACCACATGATCATAAAAAAGAACAAATATCCTTCTGTCTCTCAGCATCTTGCGAGAAAGACTCCTGCACCTACCATGGAGAGTGTGTGGAGACAATCAACAACCACACATGTAGCTGCTTTGAGGGCTTTTATGGAGAAAAGTGTGAACACGGTATGTGGCATCCATCAGTACTTTACAATGAATTTTCTCATAGCTTTTTTATTAACTTGACACTTTGGTCCAAATTGGGAAGCCCCCTTTAGCAACTTGATGTTAATCTGCTTGCTTAGTGGCTCACCTCAGTTCTTGACCACAGAATCAGAATTAGAAAACTTTATTGAACCCGAGGAAATTGCTTAGGGATTTGCTTAAGCCTGTCTACCATCACTGAAAAGTCTCATCTCAACTCTTGTCTTTCTCATTTTCAGTTGTCAAATGTAAAGCAGAGAACATATCTCATCCTGAACATGGCAGCGTTCACTGTATGCACCCTAATGGAAATTTCTCATACAATTCTGAGTGCAAGTACTCCTGTGATGAGGGCTACCAGGTAGTGGGCTCACAAACAACACGGTGTGAAGCTTCGACAGCTTGGTCAACAACACCGCCAACCTGTGAACGTGAGTAGATTTACTATGGTCTCTTAAACTACAAAAATGGACACTACCTGCCATGGACATTTACTCTAAATTTGCTGCAATTTATCTCCACACTTATTTCTTATTGTGTCCTTGTTTTCACAGTTGTCCAGTGCTCTGAGCTGTCCAAGCCTCTTCACACCATCATGCACTGTAATCATCCATTAGGAAGCTTTAGCTATCAGTCCTCCTGTGAGTTTACCTGTGAGGAAGGATACACACTAACAGGTTCAAGCTCCAGCAAGCTGAGGTGTGAAGCCACTGGACACTGGAATGACTCAAAGCCCACCTGTGAAGGTATGAAACTGCAATTAGCATACACCTTAAAGGCTCAATATGTGATTTTATAAGGCAGAAAGGCAACATGTTACAACTCTCAATTACTCAAATAGGTCTTTAAGCATAAATGAACTGATTCCATGCCCACATTTCAATAAATTGGGTCTAAAATGATAGAGTGAACCTTTAAGATAAAGAACAACATGATGAACAAACTGCTAGTTTCCAAAACACCTTACTTTCAGGCTATCAACCTAACCAATAATTTCTCTCTCAGCTGTTCGTTGTCCAGCTCTTGAAGACCTTGCAAAAGGCAGGATGATCTGCAGTGGGGACAGTGTCAGTTACGGCAGCAGTTGCAGCTTCAGCTGTGATGATGGGTTCCATCTTCAGGGGGCACCACATGTGACCTGCACTGCGTCTGCACAGTGGAGCCAGAAGATGCCTTACTGTACAGGTAAGAAGCAGAATTTAACCCTTAAGCTTTTGCATATTAAGCATCAATATTAATGTGACCTAAACCTAAAATCCCACTGGAAAAAACAAAATCATTTTCACCACACAAACACCAACGAAAACAATATTTTCTCAGCTATCAGATGCAAACTGCCAGTGGAACAAGCTCCCCTAAACTCTGAATGCAGTGGAAGCTCAGACGACCTCACAGTCAACTCAACTTGCCACTTCAGCTGTGATACTGGCTTTGAGCTCCAGGGGGTGGAGAGCATCAAGTGCACAGAGACAGGAGAATGGAGCTCAGACATCCCAAACTGCACAGGTATGGTGAAATATCACTCTTTCATTTCTTTCTACTGGAGACAGAAATGTTAAAAAAGCAAAAAATCATAACTTGTGTGAGTGTGCATTTCACTAATGCTGTTCCTACTCTAATGCCACAGCTCTGACATGCCCATACCTCCAGCCACCAGACCACGGCCTCGTGAACTGTTCTTCTGAGAAGAACACCATCAACTCTTCCTGTTCCTTCAGCTGTCTAAATGGTTACCGTCTCGTTGGCGTTGAGGTGGTGACGTGCAGCCTTAACGGCAACTGGTCCGGAGTGGCAACTGAGTGCCAAGGTAAAACTGTCAAAACAAACTGGGGCTGAGTGTTGGAGGAGTCAAAGATTTACACACCGAACATAATAAAGAGCCCACAGCTGTTGTCTTCATTTTCTTCTTCCTACTTTTGTCCAGCTCTTCCTGAGCCCCTCTTGAGTGCCCCCTTGGTGACCGGCCTGACCGTAGCAGGAGGCGCTACATCTCTCTCCAGCCTTGCTCTGGCTCTCTGGATAATGAGGAAACTCAAGCAGAAAGGTGAGCAGGTCAACTCATTTTTTTTCCTTATTGTGTTATCTGTGTCTTCTGCAGTGCATCAAATGACCTAAATGTTTTTACAGAACCCTTATGCATGCTTTTGGTCAACTGATTATACAAAGATGCAATTAACTGTAAGCAGTAATATGTTAATAAATATGTTAGAGTGTTTGTAAAAGCGCATTAAAGTGAATAACAGAAAAGTGATATTAATTATATTCACTTCTGTTTTGTTCACAGCTGAAAAGTTTGATCTAAGGTGAGTTATGCCTTCCTTTGCAACCTGCTCTTTTATTCTACCTGACATACTTATTTGTGTCAACTGCTGTGGTTTCAAGGCTGACCAGTGTCTTCGTGTTTTTTTCTACAGCAACTCGGAGATTGATGTGCCCAACCAAGTGTACAAGAGCATTGACAGTTTAATATAGAAAAAAGCTGATTGTCTAAACTGTAACTAAATCAATAGACAGTACTGTACGTTATTCGTTATTTAATACATTGTTTTCTTCCTAAAGGAAGTATTTATTGTATTTTCTAATTTATTGAACATATTGTTCTATGTTGTTTACGAGCAGACATCTGACACTTATCTATGGTATTTATGTCGTTATGTATTTTCATGTGGGAATTTTGTGCTTCTGAACGTATTTATAATAATAATTCACTATGTTCAATGTACCTTATCCTGGTGTATTTATTTTTTCAAAGATGTAACCTTTTAAAAGCATACATTTTAAATAATGTTTTACAGCATAACTTTATTTTTTAGATTTGTGTTGTTCAGAATTAAACATTTGAAAGTTTGAGAAAAAAATAAATTATGTTCAGAAATTTGGATGTTGTTTCTCCCTCTTACTGCTGTAACAACCTCTACTGGACATGAAAGGTTTTGCTCAAAAGATTTGACTGCATTCAGCTACAAGAGCATTGGTGCGGTCAGATAGTGATGTGATTAGTTGTGGATCATAAATTGCACTTCAGCTCATACTATAGGTATTTGATGGAGCTCCATCACTCCACAGAACATGGTTTCACTGCTCCACTGCCACCTGCAATGCTTTTCTGAAGATATTTTATAAGCTGTATTCACAGCTAAACACCTGTATCACTAATTTAGAACGGGTCTGAATACATTTGGGCATGCAATTATTATGAAGTGTAAACACACACACACACACACACACACAAACAGGTTGGTATTACTATTTTCGGAGGCATTCCATTCACCTCCACTCTGTCGTCGTAATACTATATATATACCTAAACCTAAACTCAACCTTAACCTCAGTAACAAAAAGGCAGTCATTCTACTCTTTTTCTTCCTAAACATAGTGTTATTTGAAGTAGAAACACTATGTTTCCTTATGAGGAAATTTCGTTAAATAAATGATAATGCAAAATACACATGCATACACACACACACACATGCGCGCGTACACACGCACACATACATATTTATATATACTGTATATATCCTGACTCTTAATGGAACCGGTGGGCAAGTTTTCATCCCAACTGAACTCAGAGTAGCCTGACACAAGACAAAGACCACCATATGCAATGCCAAGAATCATGGTTCAGTGATTTATAAACTAATCAGTGTTTTATGGGTAACAGGAGAGCCCAACCTACCAGAATGCTTAGTGTCAACAAAGACGTTTGGTAGAAGAGGGTCGCCCTTTGTCTGTTATTCTGGCTTTGAGTAATACCCTTTCCAGTAAAGGGTGGTAATGTTAATGCTATAGTAAGCAACGACATTTTAAGCAATTATCTGCTTAAAACCATCAACATGGAGAGCCCTGACCTCAACCTGACTGAACACCTTTGGGATGATTCGGAACATCAAACTCTTCACAATCTTGTGGAAAGCCTTTTCAGAAGAGTGGAGGCTGTGATAGCTGGAAAGTGGGGGTAAATTAAATGGGAACGCCAATGGTTTTGGAATGGGATGTTCGTCAGATTCATACAGGTGTGATGGTTACTTTTGGCCACACAGTTATATGGTTTTGGCTTTACATGTACGTGTAACATCCATGCTACAGTATACCCCCCCACCCTACCCCCCTGTTCCAGACGCTCCCCAATCCCCTTATTCAGACCTCATGCTGTCGTCTGCCTCACAGAGAAAAGTTATAACATCCATAAAGGGAGTTACACCACAATAAAAGCAAAGCAAATAACTTATAATGCTTGTGTATGCACCGTCACTCAGACATTAATCCCTAAAACATTTTTTATGGGCTTTGTTTTACATAACTGAAGCAAAAAATTCCCCCATACTGTTTTTTTTTTTTTAAAGATGTACACAGTAGAAAAAAGTTCGGAAACCTTTTGCCCTTTTTATTATCAGTAAAAAACACGGGAGAGGCAAGCTTCCTGACATACGGCTTACTTCCTCCCCTGTGTTGGAAAAAAAGGGATGAGAAGGTCTTCGAGAGGGGTATTTCCAGTGTGTGGGATTATTAAACTCCTAGTGGACGGTGTCATCTCTGATTCCCGGAATAATGGATACAGGCCAGGCTGGAGGTGGACCGCCTATTTAAATGCAGCATCCCTGGAGCTCTAACCTCAGAACCATACAATCTTCTGATAAAGACACACCGCCTCTGATATCCTAAACACAGCCGAAAGAATTACATCGCTTAAGATGGTAAGTGCAGTGGATTTGTATGGAATTCCATTATTTCCAGAGCATTCAATGGAACAATAATCTCATTAATACTCTCTTTCATTTCTGCAGGACTTTCTCAAGGCACACAGCTCCATGAATTTACAGGTTTTGCTGTACTTCACCCTTCTCTTTTCAAGTAAGAAACACACAGAACCGCTGCCAGTCTTTGCTTGTGCTGGATGTAGTTCTGATTACAATGATTGCCTAGACGAATTTTAGCAAACTCCTGTTTTTGCCTCTTAACACAGTGTTTTCTCAGTGGACCACAGTACAAGGCTGGTCCTACCATTACTCCAACAACTCCAAAATGAACTGGAATATGGCTCGTCAGTGGTGTAAGCAACATTACACAGACATGGTGGCCATCCAGAACCATGGTGAAATCAGGTACCTCAACAGTATCCTTCCCCGAGTGTCTGGATACTATTGGATTGGCATCCGCAAGATCAACAACAGCTGGACCTGGGTGGGCACCAACAAGACTTTGACCGCAGCAGCTGAGAATTGGGCAGAAGGGGAGCCTAATAATGGAGGGAAAAATGAGGACTGTGTGGAGATCTACATTAAGAGAGAAAAGGACGAAGGCAAATGGAATGATGAGTCCTGCAACAAGGAAAAGACGGCACTTTGCTACACTGGTATGTAAAAACTGTGAAATGTAGTAAAAAGAACACTTGCCATTTTTAGACATGCTCTTACATCACCAATGAAACACTGGCCGTTTGTGGGTGAAACTGGTAACCACTGTCTTACACTCTTAAAACTAAAGATGCCTATAAGTGTGTTTTGAACCATAACATTAAGAACCTTTCAAAATAGTTTCAAATGGCATTTTCAAAAAACTTTGCACTGAAGAGGTCTGTAGGGAGAGAAACGATTCTTCTATATTCCCACCTGACCCTTTTTGGCAAATTTATTTTTAGGAGTGATTGCTTTACTTACCTCCAGTAAACCGTTTTGTATAGGATTTCAAGAAATAGTACTTAGAGAAATACTTTATTTAACTACCTATATGTAATTGTTCACAACAACTTGCAAAGATTACATTTTTAAAGAAGAACCACATGATCATAAAAAAGAACAAATATCCTTCTGTCTCTCAGCATCTTGCGAGAAAGACTCCTGCACCTACCATGGAGAGTGTGTGGAGACAATCAACAACCACACATGTAGCTGCTTTGAGGGCTTTTATGGAGAAAAGTGTGAACACGGTATGTGGCATCCATCAGTACTTTACAATGAATTTTCTCATAGCTTTTTTATTAACTTGACACTTTGGTCCAAATTGGGAAGCCCCCTTTAGCAACTTGATGTTAATCTGCTTGCTTAGTGGCTCACCTCAGTTCTTGACCACAGAATCAGAATTAGAAAACTTTATTGAACCCGAGGAAATTGCTTAGGGATTTGCTTAAGCCTGTCTACCATCACTGAAAAGTCTCATCTCAACTCTTGTCTTTCTCATTTTCAGTTGTCAAATGTAAAGCAGAGAACATATCTCATCCTGAACATGGCAGCGTTCACTGTATGCACCCTAATGGAAATTTCTCATACAATTCTGAGTGCAAGTACTCCTGTGATGAGGGCTACCAGGTAGTGGGCTCACAAACAACACGGTGTGAAGCTTCGACAGCTTGGTCAACAACACCGCCAACCTGTGAACGTGAGTAGATTTACTATGGTCTCTTAAACTACAAAAATGGACACTACCTGCCATGGACATTTACTCTAAATTTGCTGCAATTTATCTCCACACTTATTTCTTATTGTGTCCTTGTTTTCACAGTTGTCCAGTGCTCTGAGCTGTCCAAGCCTCTTCACACCATCATGCACTGTAATCATCCATTAGGAAGCTTTAGCTATCAGTCCTCCTGTGAGTTTACCTGTGAGGAAGGATACACACTAACAGGTTCAAGCTCCAGCAAGCTGAGGTGTGAAGCCACTGGACACTGGAATGACTCAAAGCCCACCTGTGAAGGTATGAAACTGCAATTAGCATACACCTTAAAGGCTCAATATGTGATTTTATAAGGCAGAAAGGCAACATGTTACAACTCTCAATTACTCAAATAGGTCTTTAAGCATAAATGAACTGATTCCATGCCCACATTTCAATAAATTGGGTCTAAAATGATAGAGTGAACCTTTAAGATAAAGAACAACATGATGAACAAACTGCTAGTTTCCAAAACACCTTACTTTCAGGCTATCAACCTAACCAATAATTTCTCTCTCAGCTGTTCGTTGTCCAGCTCTTGAAGACCTTGCAAAAGGCAGGATGATCTGCAGTGGGGACAGTGTCAGTTACGGCAGCAGTTGCAGCTTCAGCTGTGATGATGGGTTCCATCTTCAGGGGGCACCACATGTGACCTGCACTGCGTCTGCACAGTGGAGCCAGAAGATGCCTTACTGTACAGGTAAGAAGCAGAATTTAACCCTTAAGCTTTTGCATATTAAGCATCAATATTAATGTGACCTAAACCTAAAATCCCACTGGAAAAAACAAAATCATTTTCACCACACAAACACCAACGAAAACAATATTTTCTCAGCTATCAGATGCAAACTGCCAGTGGAACAAGCTCCCCTAAACTCTGAATGCAGTGGAAGCTCAGACGACCTCACAGTCAACTCAACTTGCCACTTCAGCTGTGATACTGGCTTTGAGCTCCAGGGGGTGGAGAGCATCAAGTGCACAGAGACAGGAGAATGGAGCTCAGACATCCCAAACTGCACAGGTATGGTGAAATATCACTCTTTCATTTCTTTCTACTGGAGACAGAAATGTTAAAAAAGCAAAAAATCATAACTTGTGTGAGTGTGCATTTCACTAATGCTGTTCCTACTCTAATGCCACAGCTCTGACATGCCCATACCTCCAGCCACCAGACCACGGCCTCGTGAACTGTTCTTCTGAGAAGAACACCATCAACTCTTCCTGTTCCTTCAGCTGTCTAAATGGTTACCGTCTCGTTGGCGTTGAGGTGGTGACGTGCAGCCTTAACGGCAACTGGTCCGGAGTGGCAACTGAGTGCCAAGGTAAAACTGTCAAAACAAACTGGGGCTGAGTGTTGGAGGAGTCAAAGATTTACACACCGAACATAATAAAGAGCCCACAGCTGTTGTCTTCATTTTCTTCTTCCTACTTTTGTCCAGCTCTTCCTGAGCCCCTCTTGAGTGCCCCCTTGGTGACCGGCCTGACCGTAGCAGGAGGCGCTACATCTCTCTCCAGCCTTGCTCTGGCTCTCTGGATAATGAGGAAACTCAAGCAGAAAGGTGAGCAGGTCAACTCATTTTTTCTGTCATCTGTATCTTCTGTGGTAGCTTCAAAGTTTGTTTATATAAAGATGTAATTAATTGTAAGCAGTAATATGTTCATTAATATATTAGAGTGTTTGTGATAGTGCATTAAAGTGAATAAGAGAAAAGTGATATTAATTATGTTCACAATTATTTACAGCTGAAAAGTTTGATCTCAGGTGAGTTATACCTTCCCTCATATCCTTCACCTTTGTTCTATAGGATATATTTATTTGTGTCAACTGCTATGGCTCCGTGGCTGACGAATGTCTTCGTGTTTGGTTTTTTTTACATTTTTTTACAGCAACTCAGAGATTGACGTGCCCCACCAAGTATACAAGAGCATTGACAGTTTAATATAAAAAAAAGACCAAAACCATATCTAAGTAAGTACATTATTACAATATATTGATCCGGAGTTACTGTTTTAATTCAGTGATTCTGAATGAAGCTGATCTTATTTTCTTACTTTTTAAAAACTAAATTGATTTCTTGACAGAGGCCTCTACGAACATCCCACCAGCAGTCGCAAATAGATGTTTTCTCCAGAGTGAAAAAAAAACAAATAAATACATGAATAAATTTAGGTTGATCCTTCACAGTGCTGGACTTTATTACTTATTTAATACACTGTCTTCTTCCTAAAGGAAGTATGTATCATTTATGGAACATATTGTTCTTTGCTTTATAAGTAGACTTTTGACACTTATATATGGTACCTGTAGTATTGTGTATTTTCATTAGGCATCTTTGTGCCTTTCATTAGGCATCTTTGTGTGAGTGTTTTCAATATGGTTGCTGTTACTGTGAATGAAACTATTCTGTATACATTTCTGTATATAGCATAGTGTATTTTCATATTGAGTTTCTTTTTTCTACAGATTTTTTATTTCGATTTTATTTAGACTTTATATTTTATATTGTTCTCGTCTCTGTGTCTTGCAGTCATCGCATAAGCAATTTCCTCCAGGATCAATAAGGTTTTCTGATTCTGATTCTGAAATTAAATAAATACATACATTATGTGTCCAAATGTTTGTACCCGTGCTCATCCAATGCTTTTTCTGAAATCAGTGGTATTTATAGGGAGTTTGTTCTCTACAGAAACAGCCTCTACTCTTCTGAGAAGGCTGACAAAGAACATGACAAAGAGCTCAGGTTGTTGACTTGGCCTCCAAATTCTCCAGGTCTCAATCCAAACTGTAGGATGTGCTGGACAAACTATTCACATCCATGGGGTCCCATTTGCAACTTCCAGGATCTGTAACTAATGCCTTGATGTGAGATGCCACAGCAGACATTCAGAGGTTTTGTGAAAACGCGTACCTCAACAAGTCAGAGGTGTTTTGATGGGACCTACAGAATATAATGTTACGGCTGGTTGGTGTAAACTGCGTGGTTTAAGTATTGCACAGTTCAGAGTGAGAGGAGTTTTAATGGCTGGTTTAAGCAGAAGATGTATTCAGGAACTGGTCTGTAGAACCGACATAGCAGCTCCTTGGACACATTGTACCTCCCCAACTAAAAGCATTGTCAGTTAACTTCTTCACCCTTCTCTATTGTTTTAAAATGTGGGAGACAGTCAAAAGTAAACAGCTTTTATGAGTAGGGGTGTCCTTTTGGCTGCTACTGCGTGTGAAAATATAAAAAATTGGAACAATCTGGAAATCAGTTCTGGAAATCGTAGTGTTTGGCCATCTCTTTTCCTGGGTGTGTGCCACTTCACTAAAGAAAAGAGTAACCAAAAAAGACCCGTTTCAATTTCAACACCCCCCCACACACACAATTACCCTTTACAATCTTACTTCCCGAGCCACTTCCCCTGCTGTAGATGTTTTCACTTCTGCTCTATATGTACATGACAAGACCTTTAATATTTAGTCATAATTCTACGGCCGCAATTGTTTCATGTCAACACAATTAACCATAAAGTAATAGTGCTGTTAAACCTGTTTCTGCGTCTGCCATTGAGAATTTGCCGAGTAAAATACTGGAAATGACTGCATTGATCAGAACTTAAACAAACGTTAGAGAGAATGCCTGTATTGTGCCGCTTCCACTTGTCTGCATGTCACTGAGGCCAACAGTGTGTAAATGCATTTAAACACTGTTTAGACAACCAGGTCAGTCTGGCCTGGCCTTTTCCTACAAATGTTATTGGCACCGATGGGCAGGATGTGACCCTAGCATACTGAACTCAAAGCAGTTTATATCAGTGTTAGAGTAATAATAATAATAATGCATTTTATTTAAAAGTACCTTTAATAACACTCAAGGATCTTACAGAAATAAGACAAGAACAGTAAAAGTAATTATGATAAAAGTAAAGGCAATTAAAATAATAAAACAAATGAAACACTGACAACAGAAGTAACTAACAGTGCTATAGTCAAGTTACAAACCTGACTATATTTGTACTTCATGATGTTGCTTTCTAATCAGAGAAAACACTTTCATCATTCTAGTCACCATTTAAGCACATTCTTAACCACATTCTTTTTTCTTGCCAACTTCTATTTCTTTTTACTTACTCACCTCTTGCAATGTGGTACGTCTAGCTTACGTTATATCTACAAACTGAAATCACAAACAGATAATGTGATCTCCTAGATACATATGGAACAATAGACTGGGAAATAATCTAATGGAATTGCCTCCTGTTACTTAATAGCTCTGCTGTGTGCTATTCATTTTTCTCTGTTTCTGTCTCTCATTCCCTCTCACAAAAAGATTAAATGCCGAAGCTTCCACATGAAACAGAAAGCGATTATATGACTGTTGACCTTTACTAAAAGGTCAACAGTTATATTTACTAAAACAGTTATTTTACTAAAAGTAAAAAACAAATACACTTTGTTTTTAGTTGTATCTATACTGGTTCGTGAAAATATTGTTTTACATGAAATTGGTGGCCTACTAGTTAGAGAGTTGCCCCTGTGATCGGAAAGGTGTGGGTTTGAATCCCAGGACTGCTAGTGGTACCACTGAGGTACCCTTGAGCAAGGTCCCGCCCTATACACCACTCACAAGGTGCCCCTCATTGGTAGCTGCCCACTGCTTCACTAGGTGAACGGTTAAATGCTCTGGGCAACTGCCTAGTTTGCCAACATGGACACAATTTTATTGTGTAGGAGAGTGAAAGTGAGCAATAGACCAATGGTATATAATGTATAACTGCATATTGTAGAGTTATTAGGACAGCTTTTACAGAATCTTACCCTTATTATGTTCTTTTCATGGGCCATACTAGACAATAATGACTCAAACATTCATATGAACAAACATTCCTAAATTTTCTAATAACACCAACACATTTCTAAATTGGCATCTTCTTATAACTCATGTGACTGAAAAATAACTTTGAACCAGTAGGTCTAACAGAGAATACAAAGTAATACACAAAACGCCGAAGCACCGACATACATGACACATCCATTTCACACACTATGCGATTCTTTGGCCTAACTAAGTAGGGCAATTGTGTGGTTTAGGTTGGAGTCTTCATACTGATCCAGAAAGCTATCTCAGAGGGGTGTGTTGCATACTGAGGTGAGTGTGTCATGTGGTTCTACCTAGATTTTTTTCATCCTGATACTTTTATCTTTTATAGATGTACTGGATGAAAAGGTTGTTGGCTAGAAGTGGATAGCTTAAATAAATATAGTGAAATTTGGTCATTTGAGGTGTCATATGTTGGGTCACATGGTATAAGGTATCTGTGGTATCTGTTTCTTATTTATGAAACCAAAAAGTTCAAGCTCAGCACACAACAGCCACAAACTGGAAGCCTTTCTTGGAAAGTGTTCAGCTGCAATAACGCAAAGCCAAGATAATGGCATGCAAAATAAAAAATGTAATGTTTGTAACTAATGCTTCATGGAACCTCTAGAGACAACATAGAAAGTGCACTGAAAAAATGTTTGAAGTGTCTCCAGGTTTTCTGAAGGTCTGGTAGAATTTTCAGTTGTAGTTCTTATAACCAGGGTTGGTGTTAGGTCTGGGCATCCAGGGCTACAGCCCCAGATGTTTTACAAATAGCCCTGAATGTCAAAATAAAAATGTGGAGTCATACACAATCATGACAAGAGGAACAGCACACACCACCTGACAAACTAAAACTCTGAAACTTCCCCCAACAAACAATCAAAACTGTGGCCACAAGTATTGAAAGATTTAACAACACTTTTGATTACTGTACATTTTATTATAGGGTTGTTGTGAATATCTGACTAAAACGGATTACTCAATTAAAATTGATTACTTAATTTAAAAAATAGTAAATTAAAGTTCACTATGAATTAGTGACCAGCTTGCAGTTTGAAGAATAAATAGGCAATCTACAGGTTATTATAAGATGGAAAATGTCCATAAAATGTTATTAAAAGAGAGGAAGTCCACATCAGCAGTCTCTCATGGATGCACATTTAGATGCAGCGTTTATATATTTGAAATCAAATTAAATGTTTACTGTTATACCTTCCATGAATAGGATTATTCAATTGATCATCAAAATAAATACTAGAACACTTGATTAATAACATAATTGGTAGTGACAGGTCAACTCTGTCATCACCATGGTTATCTTACAGTATGTTTCAAAAATACTTGCAGAATAAAATGTAGAGGGGGAACAGCCCCTGCCGGGAACTCGCATTGATCTCCAGGCCAGAGGTCATTTGATTTGTGGTCATGTACAAAAATGTCATAAAAACGCATCCTGCCATTTTTAAAACTACCAGTTCACATCAATCAGGGCAGAGTGAGAGTCTGTGCTTGCAGGAAAACTGGTGAAAAGGAAATACCTCAGATAAACCCAAAGCAATTCTCCAAGAGTAAATCAGACGAACAGGGAGTCATCAAATCACGGTAGGCACAGACTTTCAAATTTATATTTTGTGCTGTAGCGAAACAGAAAAGAGAAGGATTTCATTAACTATTGCCCCTTTGGGACACTGCTATTCTGTTTTCCCTCACAAGTTATTGAACATTTCTGACTGGAGTCATGAAGTTACCCAAGCCCATGTGTGTGCAACTTCTGTTATACCTCAGGATGACATCAGGTAAGTCTGTGTGGCCACTTCACATTCACAGGATTTTGTTTCAAGAGTCTTTTGTTATCACCTTACCTGGAAATGTCTGATGTTGCATGGATTCTGTTTTTGCGTCCAGTGCTTGTCACAAGCTGGACTTATGTGGTCTCAACCACGATGATGACTTGGCATGAATCCAGAGCATGGTGTCAAACCAATTACACAGACATGATGGTCATTCAGAATAAGGAGCAGCACGACCATCTAAGGCAAAAACTTGACAAAAATAAATACTGGCTTGGACTCCGAAAGACCAATGGCACGTGGACGTGGCAGGGAACGGGGAAGCAAATGGAGGGCAACGGATCATGGGTTTCAGGTGAACCCAATAACAAAGAAAGTGATGAGGATTGTGTGGAAATGTACATTGAGCATAATAATGCTAAGAAACATGGCAACTGGAATGATGAAAAGTGCTATTTAGTGAAGTATGCTCTGTGTTATACAGGTAAGGCAAGATTCTAGATGCAGCTATTTTTAAACTGCTTTCATGATTAATGATGATCTAAATGCAGTTACAGATTGTAGCCCATCTCTTGTGTCGAAAAATTTGTCGGTGACCCTTCATTCATCATTCACCAAGACCTCCTATTTGTTTATTCGGGTGGTCCAACATCCTAGTAAACATTCAGTACATTAGGGTGTTGAACTATTCTCAGCTCAGCAGTGACACTGACACGGCAGTGTGTTAGGCTTATTTAAGTGGATCAGGCACCACAACATCACTGGAGTTTTTTCACATCAGTTTCACTGTTATTTTAACAGTGGTCTACCTCCCAAAATATCCAGCCACACAGAGCTCTGTGGTCAGAAACTATCTTGCACAAACTGTGCATGACAAGAAATGGGCTACAGTAGGTAGTATGTGTTTCTAATAAAATGGCCATTTGGTGTACATGCACATGTCCCAAAAGAGAGCACGATACTTTTCTTTTAGAAAACTCAGTTGGTAAAATGTTTGATAATCAGAAGAACTATGGCATTAATGTAAAGAAGATGTATAGACAAACGGTCACTACTGTGATTGTGAATTATTCAGATACATGTAATAATCAGATATATGTAACTTTACAATGGACAACGTAACACACCAGCTGACTTACGCAAAACACCATGTCATTTCAATTACAGCACATTGTGAGCCAAACCCATGCATTAATGGGGCAGAGTGTCAGGAGACCATCGGCAACTACACCTGTATACGTAAGCTGGGCTTTTTGTGTGTCCGCTCTGTGTGTCTGTAGAATCTAAATTACACCTTGTCAACCCAATTCAGTTTTATTATTGTGGTGTTTCTACATCTCTGGCTCTAGAGTCCCAGTGTCCCTCACAGTCTGGTGATTTACCTGCTCAAACACACCTAGTTCTGTGCCAGGTTTAGTGAGAATGTTTGAGAGCTACCAAACTGTGCTGGCCGCCAGCGCTCCACAATGATTGTTGTGCACCTCTAACACAATTATTCTTCAATTGTTTTAACTTTCTCCTGTTTTTTGAGTCCTGTCTGCTTTTGCTGCTCTTTTTAAACTATGCTTAAACTGCAAGTTCAGTATATTTCACAGAATTTTCCTCTTCTCCCAAATCAGCTTTAGCTATGAGGCTATTGAAGCTAACCAATAATACCTATTAGTACCATTCAGACTGCATGTCTAAATCATGTTGTGTTGTTAAAGGCCTATGTGAGAGTTTCTGGCCCAAACAAATCTGAATTGTTTGACTTAATCAACTCTTTTTCCTCTTGATCCCCTAGAAGTTGACAAACTTTTTTGTTACTGTGCCTTTAAGACAAATATATGTAAACGATCAGATAACTCAAGTAAGAATGGGTGGGGGTCAACTGGTATAGGCTCCTATATGTCACATGTGATGACATTTGAACAGTTTGTTTCCTGGACACAGATTATATAGAGGTTAATTGAAAAACTATGATGCAAAACTTTTTTGAAAGCATATTCTGTTCATTCACCAGTTATTTTTCTAACATTATTGTGCTGGGTCCTCTAAATCTTTTTAGTGACACCCACAACACTAAAGGTTTTATTATTGTTTGTATTAAAATTGCACTTCTCCTCATCTGCAGCTCGACAGTGTCCTCTACTGTCC
>JBBJLS010097309.1:0-20966 GCA_037577275.1 Bryconaethiops microstoma | reverse complement strand
AGAAAGAAACCCACTGCTGATATAAACAGATTCAAACAATTTTCATAGGTGCCTAAGACTTTTGCACAGTACTGTACTTATCTGTTTTTCTAAAATTACTCATACTGTATATCATTATGCACATATTACCATAGCCATGGTCATTCTTATCTCATCTTCACAATGTTTCAAGCTTTTGCAACAGATATGTGAAAATTAAATTTTAAAAAATCACTGAATTCTAACTAAAGCTTGAGGGCAAGTGCTGATGCATACACTGCTCCCAGACTGCAGAGGAAAGCATTTGCTACTACAGAGGAAAGCATTTGCTACTTCACTCACATATCTCACATTTTTAGTGGTTTGGAAGCCATGGATGCCACATTTGCCAGCACAGATTCTAGAAATGGTAGTACTCAAACAGACAAGAGTTTGCTTATTAGTTAGTAACTATATCTTGAGCACTTTGTTGTTTGTTGTGGTTTGCATTCTTTCTAAAAAAGAACGTTTGCATTGTACAAAGTTTCTCAGACTGGTACTCAGGGACACCTTGATGGTCTACATATTTTATTTCTCTGTCACCAACTTAACAGGCATGTATCCTACAGAATGTTTGTGTATTGGTGCTGAAGATGTTTAGGGAAAAAAGTAAGTAGGACTGATCCTTGCATTATGTTGTAAATAACATATGCAGGAAATTCCCTGACCCAACTGGAGAATATGTTGGGTTCAGGCCTCCTTCTTCTGTGTGAACCTGGACCTGAAGCAACTGAGTGCCTGCTGACTGTTCACCCTGTCCTACTGTAAGCCAATGCTAGGAGGCACTGGAACTTTAGCCACATTGTCTAGTAAGGACCTGCGATTCAGCACCATTTCTGTAAAAAGATGATCCAACAGGATGTCAACATATGTAAAGTTATTGCAATTATATTAATAAATGTCAGGACAAGGCTCTAGAAGGCCCCTGTGTAAGCTTCATGGTGGTGTGGCTGCCATACTTTGTGCTACTGCGTGAGCTGTCAGCTCGCATGTCACCACCGAGTGCAACTGCAGATGTTGATGCCTTGAGTTCATGGCCTTTGATGCCTTTTGTTCTTTGGTCCTCAGTCCATTTCCAATCAATGGCTGGTTCCAAAACCTGGGTGAATTGATTGTTGAATATGTTTTGGGAAATGTAATCTGCAGAGCTGACAGAACCTATAAGATTATATACAGTGTTATACTATAAAATGCCTTTTATTTAGAGAAATTCTGTAACCACTGGGATCACCAGGACCAGCAATGAGCACCATCTTCTGGCCTTACACTAGAGATGAGCTCACTGCTCACAAGACCACTTTGACGCAAGTTAAAAATGTTTAGTTTTAGAGAGTGGTACATGGTTTAATAAACTAGAAATCCAGTGGGTAGTAGCATCTAGTACCATTTCATTATTGATTCCAGAGTAAGCACACATTACATTAAAACCAAGGCATCAAGGCTTTGCCTGTGTGCTCAGCTTTGGCTGATGCAATGCAACATGTTTTCCTCCTTTTTGTCTCCCTTTTGTAAACTATTAGCTAGATAAAATGTCAAGCCCCTCGTTTAAGTACAGTAATAACATATTAAAATACTTAGTTATTCCTTGTCATCAGCAGATCCTGCACTTGTACGAGGCAGCTTACAGTAAGCACAGCTTCACACTGACAACGTCTCGGGTACTTTTGGCCAGCTACAGATAGAAGTTGGTGCCAAAATCCCACAGGACAGTCAGCAAATGCTATTTCTAAAACTAAAAAAACAGACTGACAAGTCTAAAGTCATCTTCAAATTATGCTTAACCCTTTTAAGCATAATTACTGCACCAAATGCCAACAAACCATTTGAATAAATGGAGGCAACCTTTAGCAAACCCCATCTCGTAACCTCATTCTCAAACAACTCACGTTCTTTTTGTCGTAATCTAAAAAAATAGCCTTTGACAGTAGATGTACCTGTCCTTAGACAGGGAAAATAGATTTGTTTTTGCCCTTTGCACCCCAGCGCAACACATCTTCACAGCATAATGCTAGCTGGCTTTTGTCAAAATCCTAGACAATGCAAAATCTGCTTAGAGGGGTGGGAATAAGGCCATGAGAGGGTAAATCCAGCATGGACCTTCAACACTGACATCATGACATGTGATCTGAAGCTAATGCCAGCTTGCGACTCTTTCGGGAGATTTTCTAAGAGACATTAGTCTTCTCACTGGCACTAGCCTAGTGAGTAAAACACTTGCCTGTGAACCCGATGACCACATAGTTGCAGGTTCAAACCCCCACTTTCTACCACTGTGTCCTTGAGCAAGACACTCAACCCTCAGTTACTCCAGGGAGTACTGTCCATGTAACTGATTATAAGTCGCTCTGGAAAAGAGCATTAGCCAAATGCCACTTAACTTTTACCTTCTCTATGCTCATATATGACTGAAAGAACTCATAGTCAACTACCAGATGGGGTGGTGGTGGCCTACTGGTAGGATACTTGCCTCTGGACCAAGAGGTCGTGGGTTCAAATCCTACCTCCAGCACCACCACTGGGTTCCTGAGCAAGACCCTTAACCCCAAGTTGCTCCAGGGAGACTGTCCCCTGTAGTTAGGGAATGAAAGTCACTTTGGATAAAAGTGTCTGCTAAATGCCGTAAATGTAAATGTAAATTAAGGTAGGGTTAAGCACATTTTATGTACATTGTGTTTTGTAGTGATGCCAATGAAAAATTTCTCACTTTTTGGTCATATGGAGTTCATGTACTTATTGACACAAATGGTTTGGGTTTATATTTTGTATGATTATTTGCAGTTAAGGGAAATTCTGAAGACCACACTGAATATATTAGAGCAAATTTCTTGAAAACTATGACTACATCCAATTTCCCCCCAAAATTACTTCTACGTCCTCCAGATACAGCTTCTTTCCTCAATGATCTATGTGATGACAAGTTCCCAGCTGTCCCAGTACTGGACGATTTGAGAGAAGCTGTTCCGAACACCTGGCGGCGACCCTTAGGCCCAGTCCCAAAAGCCCTAAGTGCCGTGGTCCTCCTGAAAGTCCACACTTTGATGTGAACAGATGTAGAGGGTAATTTATATTCAGGGTGCCAGGCTTATATGCATGTGTATGCTGTATTTAATGTATTGATTGTACTATTTTTTTTTAAAAGAACTACTTTACTGATGCATAGCAGCTCAATTTAGAATACAAGCATAATGCAGCTTAATGACAGTTAATAAGTACACTTTTACTCACAGCTATCAGATGGCTGTAAACTGATTTCCCATGTGATGCATGCTGTTTTCTCAAATTATTTATTAAGACAATGTCATCTTTTGCATTTTTCCACTTTGCATATTACTGTCTATAACAGTTTTCTTACACTGTCTTGAAACTTGGGTGTTTCCTCATATCGTAAGTCACCTTGGATAAAAGCGTCTGTCAAATGAATGTGATGTAATGCGAGGGTGCTAATTGGGACTGGCCTTTAGAGTGCATGATGAGCGAATGCTACCGAAGAAGTCTTTAAATATTTTATATTTTTAACTCACTGCTTGTATGTTCAAAAACAGCACAGAATGGAGGAAGCCACCAAGGCGCTTCCTTCTGCTTTTTTTTGTGTGTGTGTGTGCACCATATTGTATTGTGTATTTTATGTATAAAAAGCTTAAGAAAAATGATGGACAAGGTCACATAAGTGTTAGGATGTGGGACCTATTTTGTAACTGATGGACAACCAGGAATAATAGGGGAGTGCGTTCTTTTCCCATCAGACCAGGGCATAGCACAGGGCATAGCACAGACTGATGATATCACCAGTGCTTGACACCTCCCACTTAAATAGGTGTAAGGAACATGCTGCCGCGTCTCTGATGCTATTAGCTGTGTTTCAGAAGCACCGTGTGCTACAGTTCTTTAGTTTGGGTGGGCAAGCTCGATTTGACTCATAACACCCACCCACCCAAATGACTGGCAACACACAATGCTCAAAGGAAAAAATGGTTTTGGTCATAACAGTGAAGAGGTTAATCATTTTCTAATATATACACATTTATTTTATATCTGAAAGTTTATAGACACCTGCTCAGCCATGAGTGTCTTCTGAAATGAAGGATAATAACTTTGTCTCACTAACTGGCATGGCAAGTGTATTAATGTAGCATGTCACACACAAAGGCAATTAAAGATGCTTTACATATGTTGAAAAAGAAGAAAATGAAGATATATAATTTAAAACCTCTAAAGTGCAGTTTGTTTAGGAGAAAAAAAGTAAAAACAAAAATGTAAATGAATAGTAATTTAAACAAAAGAGCTGGAGAATCAATAAAGTGATTACAAGTTACAGTTGCATAACTGGTCTGATAGGCAGAGGTGAGCACAGATGTTTTGAGTCTGTTTTTGAAAGAATCTAAAGTCTGCGAACAGAAAGATTATTCTGAAGATGAACTGACTACAATGCTGTGGCTGAAGGCTGCTTTCTGGTGTTAGAGAAACAGGTCAGACTGCACTTATCTTGTAGACCAATATTTTCCAAGCATATCAGTAACGTAATATTTTGAGACCTAATCTGAAACTGATCAAGAGTACTGGAGTAATGTTTTCACACTTATTCTGGCACACTAAGTTTAGCAGGCAGTCTAGCCTGCTAAACTTTTAGGGTCAGTTTCCCAGACAGGAATGTAAACCTAGTCTTGGACTACCCTTTCCATTTCAATGGAAAATCTCCATTTACAGCACTACTTAATCCAGGACTAGGCTTAATCCCTGTCCGGGAAACCGACCCATATTGTGTGGATGAGTTTTTCTAGATCTTCCACAATCATAAAATCTCTGTATTTTGCTCTGTTTTTTTTAGATGATTAACTGACTGGAGTTAATATGGCTATTATTAAATCTGTGTCAGTTTGGACTACAGGGTTTTTAACTTGGGATGTGGTGTTTAAAGCTTTAGAACCGAGGCAAGCCTTTACCCTCCCTTTTCTTTACTGGGGCCAAATTTAATCACTTCTCTTTTTTCCTCTTTTAGATGGAGGAAGGTAGAATGCACCGAGTTATTGATAAGGTCTATGCATTTACACAAAGTAACTTTGAGGCAATGGTTGACATTGGCCATTTGGAAGGAATAGTGATGTGAGGATTTGATTGTGTTTAGCCACAACAGATATTTAAAATAATAGTCAGGGATTTATTGCTAAGAATAAATGAACAAAACCTGAGTGTTCTACACATCAGAAGCAATCAGTGAGTTCAAGCCTTGTGTCTACAGAAGTGCACAGAATGCCTGATGTAAACTGTGCACTAAAATCACCACAGCTTTCAGAATCTCTCCTGGCACTCAGAATTTAACCTGATATTTCTGTCTTCACTTGTCTAATAAGATGCAAATAATTCAGGTTCTATTCAGATAAATGCTGGTAGCAAGTAATTACTTGCACATCAGTGAGCCTTTCAGAGTGAGATACAGGCCTTTATTACAGAGGCCGAAAACTGTCATTCTATCCTGTTTTAAGAAGTCATACCTGAATTTAGTCAGAAGCTGCAGGTATTTGTACATTTGCCAACTGGTACTCTGCTTTAAAAAAAAGTGAACTTGTTTTGTTCTTGTAGAAATCTCATGCAACTGACTGGTCCTGTCCTATCAGAGATGCAAATTTTCAAAATATTACCAGTCAGATAGTTGGCGCCTGCTCACAGGGCCGAATAGTTAATTAAACTATGGAGGTGATGTATGCTGTTTTTATGCAATTGAATATCTGTGACAGCAATGGATGCTCCTTAACATGGGACAGCTGGTGGCCTGGTGGTTATGGAGTTGCCCCTGTGATCAGAAGGTCCACTTTACTTTACACACACACTGATTAGAATATGTTTCTGGATACTTTTGGACATACAATGTAAAATGCAAAAGTTTATTTGGCACACCTGTCTAGTGCCATAGTGTGTGATTCAGTGTTGGAATGATCCATCAAAGAACCACTTTTGGTTCCCTGAAAAAAATCATTTGTAAGCGATATTCGTGAGTGTAAATAACCTTATGAGTTTAATGAACCTCAACTTAAAGTAAAGCAGTGCTGGAGCAATGGTGTCCAGCATATTTCAGTGATTTCTTCTGATTCAAATTGATTTATTTTCAGGTTCAGTGAATGAATTTAACCAGAGAAACCACCCACATGGTACATCCAGGAGCAGCACTGAAGTAATGTAAATGTTACTACTATTACTATTACTATTTATTACTGCATTACTATTTATTATATTTAGAAACCTATATATTCACGAGTGTAACTGGTACTAAGCACGCTGGTATGATTTATTCTTATGTAAAATTGTGTGAGGTTGGGCGGTGTACCTAATTATCCGGCAACTCTGTATATACACACACTCATGGGAAACATCACAGTCAGTGTGAGTCTGGTTTGGTGGGTGTATGCACTTGTCATGTCTATGAAATTATGAATGGCCCGAGAGGATGGTGTGGTGTGTGAGTGTGTGTGTATGAGAGAGAGAGAGCGAGAGAGGGAGGGATGGATGGAGAGAGGAAAAGACGTGTCTGGTGATACGTAGAAGAATTGCCAACCAGCAGCACAGCCCCTCTGACAAAGGTGGAGAAATAGAAGGTAAGAGACATCCTCTCTTTTTTTTTTCCATCTGTTCATTTCATTAAATACTTAAACACTGTATCCGTGTGGCTGCATTGCTGCATTGCTGGAGGAAAAAGCCCCAGTCGTTCTATTGTGTCTCAGAGGAGCAGAGAACAGTGTTTTGTGGCCAGCGATGTGGAATGTATGAATTCAGAATTCTGCCTTATTAGACAATTGGGCATCCGCCTGACATCAGGCACATTATAAGCTGTGTGTGTGTACGTGGGTGCATGTGTGTATGTGTGTGTGTGTGTGTGAGAGAGAAAGAGAAAGGAAGACTCTCTCGGGTCAGTGACGTGTTGTGGAAATTGGTATGCAACCCTGTTCTCAAGAACAGTGAAGGGCAAGGTGGAACCATGTGGTGGTGGGGTGGTGGTGGGGTGGTGGTTTCGGGTGGTTCCCAATTCACAGTAGATATAAAGGGGTGATTCAGTGCAGAGATTTTTAAAACGCTAGCAGTATCCATTATACTTCAGTGTTACCCAGCACATACATACACAGATTTAGCCCTTGAGGGTCCTTGAGAGTCTTCATCTTGTTAGAATGCTAGTTCTTTTTGCAGTCAGCCGAAAAACTGGTGGAAAAGTCCTACTGAAAGAGCTTAGTGTGAGCTGTGGTGACTCTCCCAAGGCCTGACATTACTTCCAAGGACAGGCAGAAAGTAAATGAGAACATATCCACTTCACAGAACACAGTTTTGCGCATTTTAATAAACATTTTATTTAACACTGTTTACAGAATTTATCTAATTTATCTAAAAAAACACACATAGAATGTATTTCACATATTATATTTTTGTATATTATATTTATTTATTACATCACATTTGCAATGAAATGATATTTTTTTGAACTAGGCCTTGAGTTTAGGCCATGAATATAAAATTCGGAACTCTAAAATGATGTTAATTTTATGGGACTGTAAGTGTGTAAGTGTATTTTAGCGCCAAGCATTTCACATAATCACTTTTTTCCTTTTCTACGTGATGCAGAGACATCTGAAGCTTGTAAAGGAGATTCCATGTTCTATCTGAAGCTTGAAATGGAGATATGTTAACATATATTTTACTGTGTTAGTAGAAGAGTCCTGACATATAACTGTTTTTATTGCCTAAAACACCCACTGCTTTGTCGCAGTCAGTGACATATCTAAAATTTCCAGAAGGCCTACAGTGATGGAAATTGTAAATGAAAACATGATTTGCTTGATTCCATTGTCACATTCTAATCATGTTGGTGGTTATTTTGACATGTTAGGCCTTTACTCCAGCTCATGTAGGCCTAATCAACGGGAAATCTTACTTTTATTCATCTACCTATTTGCCACAGAAATATCTGATTAGATCATTAAGTAAGACGTTTTACGAGCGTACTTTATAGTTCCTAGTAATTCTCTGCAAAAGAGAGAGCGAGTTTAGCCTTGTATCCATTCAAGGTCCACATCTGATCTATTGGTCAACCTTACAGATAGAGTTATTGATGATAGTTTATTTAATGCTGCACAGTTTATATTAATCACCTCTAGTCCTTCATCAGTGGTCAGTTTCTGGCCTCAGGATGTTGAATGGATATTTCTGTCTGGACAAAGACCAGCAGTGACACTGAAGTGTTAAAAAATCCAGAGGCACTGCTGTGTGTGATCCAGCACACACACACACACACACACACGCACGCACGCACGCACACACACACACACACACATTCTACCACTAATGCTTCACTGTCACTGCTGTGCTTAGAATGATCCACAGCCCAAATGATACCCCCTGGCCTCTTGACCATTGATGAACAGTGTAAAGGGGTCTAAAATGATGCAGAAAAACAGATGGATTATAGTCAAAAAGGTAAACTACAAAGAGCACCTATGTGGTCAGTGCAGCAGATAAAATCAACAACGAGAGTAGATATCAACCCAATACTGATATGCAGTGTTATCTCTAATTACTGGTATAGACAGCTACCATGTAGGTGCACTTTATACACTTACAAACTGTAGCTCTTCTGTTCCAGATCAGTTTCAATTCATGACTTCTCCTTTAGCCCATTCATCAGTAGAAACAGAGCACCATAGGACTATAGTGTAGATCATCTCTTTATATTATTTCAAATAAGTGAGAAAATGTTCTTTACAGGAAAAGAACTATGCAGGTATCGTTCATGCTTAATTGAAAAGTAACCATGACAATCGAGCGTTTTTCAAAACCTAAAGTCATGGTATTCCCAAACATTTGCTGTACAGTGTACATAACCGGCATGGAAAAACAACACGAAATTAGCTCCAGTCAGTCAAAAATCAGAAGTAGTTCAGTGTGAGGAGCCTGAACTTGTATCTGCCTGTTCTGGGCAGCTGGGGATTATTTTTCCATTCATGTGATGGTATGAAGAGGACACGCTGGCTTGCTTCTATATAGTATACATTATACATGCACTCAGGCGCACACACTGAGTGGTACACACACAATTGCATGCACGCACAAAAAAGGAACGTGCTGATATGGTACGTTCGCATTCCCTTTTCCTTTGAACTGTTGTGAACTTGCGCAATCACAAGTACAAATATCCTTGCGTGGGTGTGTCTATGTTTGAGCAAAAAGAGAGTGGCGTGTGCGTGTGTGTAAGAGAGAGAGAGAGAGAGAGAGAGAGAGAGAGAGAGATACACTGAGAGATTGAGAGATTACTGAGTGTCCTGAAGCTCTCAGTGATTCCGGGCGCCACTGAGAGAAAAGCTCAGTGGTTGAAAACGTGGAAAGTACACACTTCCAATCCATTTATCTACATGAGTAAGTCAACAGAAATGAAGGTGACATTTAAGACCAAAACACCAGCGCATGGTGTACGTGTGTGTGTGTGTGTGGTGTGTGGAAGACAGTAGAGTAAAAGAGGATGGCATGATATTAGCAGAAACAATAGCTTGCAGAAAGTCCAGAGAATCATCCATATCATCCTTTTTTGTGAACAAGTTTTCAAGGCATTGCATAATCATGTATACGTGAATGTGAAAGACAGTGCATTCAACCTCCTAAAAGCACACTGTGGCTAATCATCTCAAGTGGCTTAAAAAAAATAAATTCTATAGCTGACTTGAAGCCAGTGCAGAGACACCAACATGGGTGAGATTGTATCTCCTTTATGTGCCTGTGAGAACTTGATCAGCATCAAGTAAGCAAACAGGACAATGAGGACTAACTCCCATATATAGAGAGAACTGCAGGAGTAAAGACATCTAATAAAAGCCTGCCACTTTAAAATTTTTGGTTTAATTCCTGATTAAGTGTTTATTGAACTTTTCTGTTAGGAGCAGGACGTGTATGCAGATCATGTATTGGAACTATTTTTCTTTAGTGGACTGTAGAACATTCCTTTTAAATAATGTTATATCAGATTTGTTATGAAGTAATATCAGTCATGATATTACAATCACAGTAAAGCCCACAAGGTCATGGTACGCCATGAGATATTGGTGCTGGTGTGCTGATATATAAGGTGAAGTGTCCGCTTATAGTCACACATGAACACACCATAGCACACATTGTGAACAATGTGAAATCCTCTCATTCACCAAGTGAAGCAGGGGGCTGCCACCAACGAGGGGTGCTCAGGGAGCAATGTGTGGGGACTGTACGTTGCTCAGGGAACCTCAGTGAGGACACTAGCAGTGTTGGGATTCGAACCTATACCCTTCTCTTAACCACTAGGCCACCAGCTGCCCCATATATGGTAGTCTGACTTTGGGCTTGTGTTTACAGTTACAACAATCTTGTTACAGCAATCTAGTACTGTTAAAGCACTCGCAAGACAAGAGCCTTACATTGAAAGAGAACTGCTAGATGTGCAGTTGTACAGGGCTTTTCACCATCGCCATACTTAGCCAACCTGTATGATGAACACATAATAAGTGAGGCAGGACCAGACGAGGATGACTGAGGACCGAAGATTAGTGCAAGAAACCTTAATAACCTTCTGCGTGCAGATTACATGGCACACATAGCAGAAAATGTAGGAAGACCTACATAACATTATAAGAAAAGTTAAACAACAATAAAAAATTGAACTTCAGGTCAAAAATGAAGAAAACATTATGATGCCCTTAATGATAAGTTTACCATTGATGGTGAGAATCAATAGTGGGCAGCTTCCGTCTGCTTGGATCAATTTTTGACAAAGAATCCTGCAGTCAAGTACAAACAGATATTTTTCAGAACAGGGATGAAGGGGCTTGAAAAGATTTTTTGAAGCAATTATGTTTCTCTACAAAGAAAAATCTGAATTGTCCAGTCATTTTATGATCTTTTCTGTGGTCCTTTATCAATGCAACAGATGACAGAAGCAAGACAGAAAAAGCACCGATGCCTTTAAACATGTTGGCAAATACTTTTGAGAGTGGCTGGCAAAGAAAATAAACAACTGGACCCTTGACCAAATCAAGCCTCACCTCTCACCCAGATATCTAAACTGAAACTTGTAATTTGAACCAACTCATTGAAGTTGCAAAAATGCTCAGAAGAGTTAAAGGTAAAAGAGGAAGCAACAAGACGGAGAGATACGATCAGGGTCATCATGAACAAACTGTCAAGGAGACCCAAACAGAAGATGGGAGATCCTGGAGAAACACTGTCTGTATCTCGACAGGAGAAGGAGTCAACTTGAAAGCTCAATATGACAGTGGAAGAAAATATTCCCATGTTCCTGCAATTGCAGCACTCAGGCAGGAGAGATCAGGTGCGTTAGAGGAGAAAGAAGCAGAGAAAGGCATTAACCAGACTGAACATTACTGCAGTAACCACATAAATTGAGGGTGAGTCAGCACAGGTGCTCATTGTGCATGATGATGAAGTCTGACAGTGTGACCTTAATCACTCTGTTCATTGTCTATGAGAGCAACACTGTGACTCAGCAAAGACCGTCTGACCCTGGGTAATTTCATGTGCATTCCTGTTATTTTCCTCACAGTAATGAAGTTCTGATACGCATGCTCTCATGCTCTCACTCTGTTTCTGCGGAGACCCTGCTATTTAGTGGAACAACAGAACATTTTGGTGAATTTGTAATTGCCTGGGTGTGTAAATGAACTGGAGCCTTTCCCCCTGTGTTTCCATGGTGACCTAGGCCTCTTCTGATTCTGTTCTTTGTGCGTGTACCCACTGGCCTTAGGAGATCAATTTTGAACACACACACACATACACACACACACACACACACACACATACACAAGCTGTACTGTGCCATTGATCTTTACTGTTTTCATTAAAGCATTACCTGCTTTACCTTAGATATAATGTAACTTAATGTAACTGGTTTGTGCACACTAACATTTCTTCTGAAAGGGTATTAATAGTGGGTCTTTCACCCATTTGCTGTAGTAACAGCATCTACTCTTCTAAAAAAGGCTTTCCAATAGATGTTGCAACATTGCTGCAAGGACTTGACTGCATTCATCCACAATTCCCTTAGTGAGGTTAGGTGCTGATGTTGGATGACTCTGGATTATATTAACTTCAGTGCAAAGGTATTGGATGGAGCTCTATCACTTTGAGGACACAGTTCCACTGATCCACAGCTCAGTGTTGGGGTGATTTATACTTCTTTATCTGACATTTGCCATAGGGTGTGGTGACCCTAGGCTCATGCACGGCTGCACCAGATTGTTCCAATCTGTTCGCTTTACTTTTCTATGGTAACTATACCAACTGGAACACCTTTGTCAGAACTTACTACACCTTAAAGTAGTAGAATTAATTCTACTACTTTATTTCTACTACTTCTGCAAAATATCTATGTCCTGAAGAGATCATAGTTGGTACAAACCTGTAGTGACCTCTAGTGGTGATGGACTGTAAGCATGACTTCTAAAGACCTACTTCCCATTACCATGACATTAAAGGCTGTGCTGTTACTTTGCCAGGCTGACAGACAGGAGCCCTGAGTGAGTGTGATAGAGAGCTTCTCTCCTCCCTACTGCACCCCACTGCCACTCCGCACCTCGCCGCACCTCGCCAACATGGAGCAGAAGGTAAACAAGGAGATTTGGGTCCAGCTCACAGCACCGTCAAAGTTAAAAATGTCCAATCTTGAGTCAGTCCACATGAAATCACAAGACTCCCTACTGACCACATCAGATTTGTTTGCATTGTTGGGCACAGTTTTTAGCATGTTTTAAATAAAGGCCTATAAAAATGGCCTCAGACTGACTGTTGTGGAAAAAGAAACAATATTTTGAAATGTCATTACTTTTGAAGTAGTGATGTTAGATGCACAAAATTGTCAGGGTTTACAGTATGTTTAATTTTTACAAGATACTTGTGCAATTGGGCCCTTTCAATCTCCTAATTGATTATCCTTAACAGATGATGAACTGTGAGCTGAAGTCTAGAGCCCCAAGTGCAGTTGTTACTAGTTTAGGTTCCACTTTTGGCTCACAGCAAAGGTCATTTTGTGTCAATTTACCTAGGACTTGGGCTAGGTCATGGATTTTCACTAAAAAGTAAATTTTAATGAAAAAGAAATAAAGCAAATATTATTTTATACATTCAGAATATCAAAGCTGTCTTCCAAATCTTTTTTTTCCTACAAGTAATGAAAGAACATATAATCTCTCTAAAAGAACACAGACAGACTATAACATCATGAAGGTTAATTTGGGGACACAGTATTTTAATTTGCCATTTATTATTTCTTCATTTTGAGGTTGTTAGTCATATCTCTTGTGAAAATTATTAAACCATGTCATATCACATCTGTCATTTTCTAAAACTGTCCTCATTCGGGAAGAAATAGTTCCTTTTGAGAAAATCTAAAGGCAAAAAGGCCTTAGAACAAATATTTAGCTGAGAAAAATTCATGGCGTAGCTTTAAATATCGCTTTAATAAATGAATACGCCATTGATAGAAATGTATGAATGTTGCGTTAAGCCTGTTTTGAAAACTGACTGGGATATATTTTATCAACCAGTTGTTTTAAAGTGAAATATATATCCTAATATTACACTCAGTCAATATTTCAGATTTTAATAGCAGGCAGAAATAGTCCAATAGGGCTATCTCCTCCTTCTCCTTCAGAGAAAAAATGGCTACACAATAGGGTTTCAGCTTTGGCATCCACATTTTACTTGCTGCCTACAAATAACTAGAAGATGATTATTTTGGACTCTACAATCTACAATAAATAGAACTAACAGCACAACCAGTAAGAAGTTGGGACTGATTCACCTGCAGCCCAAGCAGATTTTTTCATGGAAATCCATAACTTGACCTGCTAGGTCTTAAGTGAGCTGGAGTGGAATAATCCCAGCAAAAAACCTGAAAGAATCCCCCCACCCCACCCTTCACAAAAAAAAAAAAATCTTCAAAAAGTTATCTATTCCCCAGACAACCTCGCCTCAGAAACACATGGTGAAGAGCAGGTCCAAGTCCACTGACGAAATCCAGCAAGCGAAGAAGGTGAGAAGTGCATACCAATTTTACCCTCTCTCAGCTGTGTGCTTTTTGTTCGAAATCCTCTAATATGATTCACTCCTCTTCGTGACTGACTGGAACATAATTTATTGAACACACAGAGACTCACTCACAGGCACAAACTTTGATTTTTATTTCACACAAATGCAAAATGACTGAATCCTTCCTAGCACTGAGTTCTCTGCTTGTTTTCCAGGCCTTCCACATCCCCCAGAAGTCACTTCCTGGTGGATCCGAATTAGACAAAGTGAAGGTCAGCCCGCAGTTCAAGTGGGGACAAGTTAGCTTGGGCGGTGAACTGCTGTTCGTCATTGTTGTTTACCCTCAGTCAAACATGTCAATAATTACTGCCGCAGTAGTTAGCTTACTGTACTGTATCACTAAAATGGTTTAATAGTGAGAAATTTCGACCCTTCGTGTGAGAGAGGTCAAAATTGCCTTTCTGTCATTTCAGGAAAGCCCAGAAGAATCTGAAACTCCTGCATCGTCATCAGAGGAGCTAAAGTAACACATGTAAATCTCAACACACACACACACACACACACACACACACACACACACACACAAACACACTCGCACTCATAAGCTGCGTTACTAAAGCTAAGCCACACTCTAGGCTGCATTCCTAGTCCACTACATCATCGAAACCTGTTTCAGTCAGAAGGATCTTTGGAACACATCTGAGAAATGCAGCCGCTCCCAGAGTGTCTTCTGGCTCTTCGTTCACCCACAATCCTTTGCGTACACATTTGACTCAAAGAAAATTCAAGAGAAACATGGAACCACCACATCTGCAGCCAGATCTGCAGATCATGAGTGTAAATGTAAGTTGTTCATAAAAGTTGTGTTTCAAAAGTGTGTGTACATGTTAAAATTATTTTACTTTTGTGTCAGCATTCTAAAATGTAATGATGGATTATCAAAAATCTGTGTTTTTAAGATGGGCTTGCTGTGTTTAGCCCATTGGATAGTCTATATTTGTAGTAAAAGACTAATAAATCAACTAGCTGGCTTGGTGGGCAACAACTGAATAGTTGAGATTAATATGGTGGCAGAAAACACAACAGTCTGCTTAACCGAGCAACACTTTTGGAAGGCCTAAAGAAAACTGTATGAAGCAAACAATAGAGTGTGTCTTGTTTACTTATTGCTAATGTCTCCCACATAAATTCTTGAATAACATTTAAAACAGGACAGTGTGAATTTTTTTTGCCCAGCAAATCTTTCTCACGCTGAAAGGATCGATGTTCTTTGGTGTGTAGGAATGATATGTTCTGCTAGCATTTAGGCCAATAGTCACTTTTTTCCACTGCGAAGGGGAGGATTCTGAAATGTGTGGTGAAATGTGTAGTGAAATGTGTGAAGGTTCTGAAATGTGGGCAGTTTGCACCAGGCTGTCTGCATAGCTTTGTGAACGGTGTGGCATGTTTTCTTTTGTTTTACCATTACTTTTAAATTTCAAAAGAAATTTGTGATATTTCCTAACACTGACATGGAAGTGAAAGCAAACAGTGATAGCATGTAAGTGGAAGATTAATTAGACAAATTAAAGATAATAATGAACATAATAATAATGAAATTGAGTGAATTTGTGATTATAGTATAGTGTCATCTTTAGTTTGGTCAGGAAGCTTTAATTAACTTCATCATCCAAGACTATGATGTCTGTCACTGCTCAGCTGTTTTTTCTGATGTCTGGCTGTACAAAAGGTGAGACATGATCCTATTTTTCCCAAGACCCGAACCTGTTCTTTCTGAAACCTGATACTGTGGTCTGAGGATGTTTTAAAACAGATTCCATTACTTGTTGTCCAGGGATGACACACAGTGCCCCTTTCCACCCTACCATGAGCATTTTTAGCCATTCAGTCTCATCTATGTTAGGTACAATATGGCATTAATGTAGGACATTACATTTCTGTTTATGTCTGGGAATTCTTGCATATTGGTATGGTTTTTAAAACCAATGGTAAATGTGTTTTAGTGTCACAAGGGGCTGTTACAACAGTAAACTGTCACCACGCATTAGCATAGTGCAAAATGAGTAGAATGCACATGCTTTCAATGAGCTGAGCAGTCTTTGGATTGCAGGGTCAAATTAAAATATGAAACAAATTAATATTTTGCTTGGTTTACTGTTATTAAACATTTTCTAGTTATATGATTGGAAGACCTTTCTGCTTTTCATTACATATCACAGACGAGCATCCTTCATAGATAAAGGCGGCTGAGGATGCGTCTTGCTCCGCTGCAGCCTAGCTTTTGGAGCGCAGCTACACTCTCTCCACTATTGTCATTTCCTAATATTAACACATATGCCCTATACACCCACTTCCAGACCATGATACACACCAAACCCCTTACAAAGCCTGCTGTTACTTCACCATCTCCGCACACACAGAGGTAATCTCAGATGCACACTTCTCCATGCTGTACTGTGCATGACTCATGTACATATCAACTGAATGTGTTTGCGCAATAAAGCAGTTTTGTGAGTGTGTCTTTGTGAAAATTAAATCTTTTCTTATTTATGTTATGACAGTATACACCCTTCTAACACATACACCCTTACAAATGTACCACAAATGATTATTTCAGCAATGCCACTGAAAAACCATTCAAGTTTCTTAAAGAACAGTTTTTGTAAATGAGATGTAAGTGTGAAGAAACTTTACATGATGCAAAGGTTCTTTACCAGAAGAAAGACAACCATTTTAAACGATGTATTATATATTTCCCACTGTCAGAAAAAAAGCAAAATTCAACAGAAAAAAACACATCTAACAGGACATTATGCAAAATCATCAACCCCTGTGTTTATGCATTTTGCAGATCCAGAGTGTCTTACACTTTATCATGTTACATTACACTAGGAGTTCTGCCCAAGGTCTCATACTGCTGTAGACTAGTGTGCTTGCCCCGATTGGTATTCAAACCTAGTCTATTGTGTGGAGAACAGTGGTAATATCCACCACACTACACCAACTACCTCAACTAAATATTTAACTTCCTCAGTTTTTAATGGGTCTACCCTTTGCCTTTAATACAGTTCCTGTTCTGTTCAGCTTTTACTTTTTCATCAGAAATCTCCAGAGATATTTTTGCATGCTACATTGTAACTTCAAAGTTTGTAAGTTAGTTCCACTTTCTGCTACTCATTTTCCAGTGAATTTTCTTCTTCGTTTTTGTCACGGAATCCCTGGGGATGGAGTCGCGGGCATGGATTTCCATTTCTTCTTGACTTTAACTTTTATTTACAAAACACAAATAAGGTACAAGAGCCAAAACACATAGAAAACCAAGAACCTAAAGACAGAGTAAACCCTAGACATGACCGATGGACAGAAGACGTTGAACCGATCCAGGGATAGAACATAAGGGTGGGTAAATATACACATGACAAAGACAGGAACCAATCAGGCCATACAATCATTTAACTTAAACACCAGACAGCTGTACTTAAAGATATGAAACCAGACACTGTGAACAGCGACAATTTCAAAATGAGAGTCCAACATAAACCAGACAAGGGCGGCCTCTAGCGGCCACTGACCGGTGACGTCACCTTTTTTGTTTCCTTTTCCAAGTTACAGATTTAAACAGCTACACACCCTCATATTCCAATCTGTGCCACCAATCTGAGGGGGACAGTTTTGATGGTCTAAATACTTTCATGACTGTTAAGAGTCTCATTTTTTCTTTGTATAATAATGAAAAACTCCAGTTTTGCAAGGCAGCTGAGGTATGTGTGGGTAGTTGCTTGTGTGAAGGTTAGTGTCTCTTGGAAAGTGGGAAATAATGTCAGTGAGAACTTTGGGAACAACTGGTTGGTTTAAAATCAGAAAGACTGAAGAGTTTAAGTAGGCACACTAAAGAGTGGACAAATTAAATACTGATAGATTTAATATTATACTTTGTGTTAAAGGCTTTTGTGTCATTTTCTGTAAAAACATTTTTGACACTGAATAATTAGTAACTACTTACTCACTATTCTTACTAAAAATAAACAAACAAAAGGGTGGTATCAGATTTTTACACAGTATTTTAAGTGGAATAGATTATGGTGTACTCTGAATATATTCCTCATGTTTCTAACCAGTCAAAATGTTTCAGGTGCTTTAAATAGTTCTGTGTCTAAAGCATTTTTAGCCAAAAGCAAAGTGTGCGTCACTGAGGATAGTTCTTGGCTTATGTTCCTAAAGCTGGTTTCTTAGACATAGATTAAGCATAGTAGTAAAAGTGAAAGGATTTTCAGAGGATAATCCCCATTGGCAGTGAGATTTAACCTAGAATTTGCCCGAATAACATATCCCCAAAGCTGACACCTTAATATATGATTGTAGGAGACACCCACACTTTTCATGACTCCTTTTGAGAGGTGTTATTTTCATGTTCATGCAGATAAATTCTCATTGTGATCATTAATTAGAGCCTACAGTGTGTGTGTGTGTTCGGTGTGTTTGTGTGTGTGTGTGTGTGTGTGTGTGTGTGTTTTAAAATCACACAGATGTCTCAGTAATTATTAGCATTCTAGAAAGCTTTAAATGTGGAAAATATGTCAGAATACAGCTGGTAAAAATCAGCAGCTTTATCAATGGTTATTTTTTCAGAAGCTTGTATGGCCACAAGCAGCATCGCTGGTTGTCTTTAGGATTTTCCCACCTAGGTTTCAATCGTGTATTTTCATACAAGGTTGTTAGAAGCCTGTATACCATATTTAGCACTATAACATCATAGCCCATGTCGTTCTTGTGTTTCCTGGCTATACGTGGGTTTGAAGAGGCGGTGTTACTTTCAAAAATGCTCTATGCTATGCAACACAAATCCTAGCTCTAGCAGTATATTTATAGTTAACATATTTGTAGTTAAGCAAAAGGTCCAATTTTTATTTTTCCCCAAATGTAGTAAATCAGCCAAAACATGTTTGGAGTCTTAATTTCGATTCCTATTTTTAACACTAGAATTCAGTATCATCCAAGTATTTTATTGTAAATACATCCCCCAACTTCTCTCAACCCACCAAACTGCATCCAGATCTTCATTGAGGGGACACAGACTTGCTGACATGGTTTAGGACACAATATGACTTATTGTGTGCTAGAACACGGAACAGAATATCACAGTGTACCTGAGAGAAAAGGATCTGTTTTCACAAACCAGCTCATACAGATACAGGTGAAACTGATGCAAGATCAGTCCTTCTTAAGACTGCTTTGTGAATGCCTGTCCTGCTGTTGCCTGAAATGACTGCCTGTAGGGGTGAGGTTCTGTCAATGTTCATGGCTCACAGTGAGTCATGCACATCATACATTTTAAGTAAGTAGAAACAGAATACAGTCTCTTAATCTGACAATTTTGGACCACATTTAGCCACATTTTCCACCTAATCTTTATCTACCACATCTGTGGCATATAGTCGATTACCACAGGCGATTAGTTCGTCATGGCTCTTTAAATTTCTAAAAACAAACATAAATCCCCTTTATGCAGAATTTACTTATAATACTAAACAATGAGTATTCATGTTTGGAGTCAACAGGTTTCTGTTTTGTTTGTAAGGATAGAGAAATGCTGCTTGTGCTAATAGGCAACCGTATGCTACACATTATGCAGATACACATTAAGTTGAAATCACTGAAGCATTCCTTCAAATTCTTTCAATACTACTTCACCATAAAGTAATAATTACCCAAGAAAGCATCTCTCAGCTCAGTGTGGTTTAAAGCACACACATCGGAGGAACTTAAGGGGGCAAATACGAATTTGTTCAAAGATTACCTAAAGTGTGTAACAGTGCTCAACATACTCCAGGTGCTGATTTGCATATTTTCAAGCTCCCTGATTTCCAGTTAAGATTGCAGTTAGCCAGGTGCTCTTAAAAGGTGTATCATTTACATATATCACCAGTGTTTAGCTTTTCCTTAATGTAGCTTACATAACTCACTTTGATAAGGACAAAAAGTTAGCAGTAGCCATGATGAATAAAACTTTACTCGATAAAGGGAATGTTTCAGTGCTTTTCTTTTTCCATATATAGGAAATTCAGATGGTGGCAGAAGTTAATTGTGTATGGTGCACATTCACTTTAGAAAACAGGGATTTACTGTGAATTAGGGCTGTCTCTTTTATTTATAATATCAGCAAGTAGATAGATAGATAGATAGATAGATAGATAGATAGATAGATAGATAGATAGATGCTCTTATTGTCACTATGCAAGTACAGCGAGATAATGTTTGAAGCAAACCAGCAGACGCACTTTGTAAAGAGAAAAAATACAGGTTTAAAACTAGGTCTAACGAAAATAAGTAATATAGTTATATTAAATAAGATAAGATATAAGTCTGGAATATTAACAAAATAAAGTAAGCAGCAAGTTAAGGTGCAAGTAAGATGTTGATTCTATATACAGTAGAGTAAAGGAATATATACAGTAGAGGAATATATACAGTAGAGTTGAGGAATATATACGGTAGAGCAATATATACAGTAGAGTAAAGGAATATATACAGAAGAAGAATACATACAGTAGAGTAAAGGAATATATACAGTAAAGGAATATATACAGTAGTGTAAAGGAATTTATACAGTAGAGGAATATATACAGTAAAGGAATATATACAATACAGTAAAGTAATATATACAGTAGAGTAATATATACAGTAAAGGACTACATACAGTAGAGTAAAGGAATATATACAGTAAATGAATATATACAGTAGAGTAAGGGAATATATACAGTACAGGAATATATACAGTAGAGTAAATGAATATATACAGTAGAGGAATATATACAGTAGAGTAAAGGAATATATACAGTAAAGGAATATATACAGTAGAGTAATGGAATATATACAGTAGAGTAAAGGAATATATACAGTAAATG
>JBBJLS010097269.1:0-20975 GCA_037577275.1 Bryconaethiops microstoma | reverse complement strand
GTGTGTGTGTGAGTGTGTGTGTGTGTGTGTGTGTGTGTGTGTGTGTGTGTGTGTGTGTGTGTGTGTGTGTGTGTGTGCTCTCTAATCAATCACTGGACTCCTGAACACTGGACTATGCAGGCCAGTGGCACCAGACATTAATAATTCAGGGGAACACTCAGGAGCAGCCACTCATGAGTGTCGGCTACAGGAGTGTAAAGGACTGGGCTGTGGAGTGGTGGAACAGTGTTCTTTGGAGTGAAGGATCTTCCTCCAGCACCTTTGAGAGGAGCTAAAGTTGCGTTTGTCATCCAGAACTCACTAATGCTCTCATGCTGGTAATCCACCACAGGACGGAAAGAAATGCAGGATAAGCGACAGTCTATAATCTTCTGGACATAACATTCTCCAGCAGTTTCATTTTTTACATCTGGTTGAGCTGGAAACATCATAATTACAGCGATTATTTGTCATTTTATGCAAATTACACAGGTGTACATCTATTCTAAAGCAAGTCTATTCTGGTGTAATAAGCAATCAGTTGGTGGTCTAGTGGTTAGAAATCTGCCCCTGTGATTCTTTTCATCTGGACGTGTGAAGAATAGACTAAATTATTGGCTTTGCCTGCAAGTGTAGCAAAGACAGAGGGGAGTGGGCACGGTTTTGGTATGGGACTAACAGCTAAAGGAAAAACTAGTACTGGACTGAATCTTTCATTTGGCCGTTAGTCCAATACCAAAGGCATAAGCTATGAGTGTAAAGTGACCATTCTGTCATATGTGAACACAGCACAGCACACAGTGTGAACAGACTGAAATTCTTTCTCTGCATTTAACCCATTCACCAGGTGAAGCAGCAGGCAGCCAGGAACACAGCGTCTGGGGAGCAGTGTGTGGGGACCAGGGTCGGACTGACCATCTGGCGTGTCGGGCATTTTCCCGGTGGGCCGACGTGCTATTTGGGCCGACTGTTTATTTATTTATTTATTTATGGGTCTGACCGGCCCATAAGACTCGTAGATTGGCAGCCGAACTGACACTGGGCTGGTTCAATCAACTCTTTAAACACCACCACTTTCACTTTGGTCCCTGTGCCGGTGCAATGCGTTCGTCAACCAACGGGGCTGGCCCAATCATATCTTTAAACTCCTCCCCTTTTGGCTCTGTGCCAGTGTCAGTGGACGGGATGGAGAGAAGGCATGAAGGAGGCATAGAGAAACTGCGAATAGAAAAACGAATCGCCAATAAAGGCAAACGCTGTCAAATGTGCCAGAATTACTAGCTGTTTGCAGTTATGGTGATAACACACCAACAAAACAATTCTTTTACGGCCGTCCTAGTTTGTCTTGTTACATTTATGTACGTGGGTGAAATAAGCTAATAATATTGTCAGTGTTGCCGCTAGGAGAACGGCTTTTTATAACACGTGGTGTACACTGGCTAAAACAATAGACCTTTACGTTCGTTTTTTATATCTTCCATGCTGAACTAAATCGTCTTATTGAACGTGAGAACATTATTTGAGTAGAAGACAACTTTTGGGGCATGGTGTTAGAGGCTGGGTTTCTGTCGGTATTTATGAACAACATACAGACGTAAAAGACATCCACACTTTTAAAATATCTCTCTCTCTCTCTCTCTCTCTCTCTCTCTCTCCCTCTGTCACTCATGCATACATACAGAATGCCCTTTTTTTTCTCCAAATATTCATTAAAAGATTCAACTGCATCATTTTTGACTGAGTAAGTTCACAATTTATTGAACACTACTTTGTTGAATACTACTTTACTGGTATACACATTCATGGGAGAGCAAAGATGGGTGGTCTACGCGAACGGACCACCACTTACAATTTTTTTCGGCGCAGTTTGCCCCTGGTAGGGTCCGTATCTTACTCAAGGGTACCTCAGAGGTGTTACTAGCAGTCTTGGGATTTGAGGGTACGACTTTGTGATTGCAGGGCAAACGCCCTAACCACTAGGCCACCTGCTGTCACTAGCCTGGCTCCATACCCTGCAGCTGGGCAGCCGGTGCTTAGGGAGTTACCCAATGATTGGAAGCTTCTGGGTTCAAATCTCAGGACTGCTAGTGGCACCACTGGTACTCTTGAGCAAGATACCATCCCCACAGACTGCTCCCCGGGCGCTGTCTCGCTGGCTGCCCACTGCTTCACTTGGTGAATGGGTTAAATGGTTAAATGCAGAGGAAGAATTGTGTGCTATGGTGTGTTCATGTGTGACAGTGTACCTTAGAGTAAAGGGAGGTTTTGCAGAATTTCTCGATTGGTTTCTTCATTAATGCATTTAAAACCCCATGCAGGTTCGAACTAGCAGCTACGTTACCAGGAAACTACCATGATCGTCTTGTGCCAGGAACTTTCCGGTGTTTAATCAATGACTTTTCATTTGCTTGCTCAGGTTTGTCCAGCACAGCAGCGATGTCATGTTCAGTGAATGAATGAACGCATACATCATACAAGGCTCCAAAGACTGAATAAAGGAATTAATGAACTGGTTTGACATGTTCGTTTTGATTTTCTAACTGTAAGCCATTAGTATATAATATTAAAAAAAACAACCTCTCAGCTCAGATGAACTTGCCTGTCTCCTGCACCAGTGCACGCAGGCCCTGATTATTGTGTAAACACATGCAAAAGCTACTTATCATCCTGGCAATCAGTCTTGCATCACTATCACTTCTGAACTCAACTTTGACCGGATTACTGTTGAGTCATGTTTACAAAGGACACCACTGAGTATTTGCGTCTTATCGATGTCTTTAGTATAAATATATGGCAAGCAAAGACCCCAAATTCATATTTGGTAAAGTGCTTATCTTTTAGTGTCCTCATATATAGGTCAGAGTGGATCACTGTACGTGACCAAGAAGCACAGGTCGAATGACTTGTTACGTTACGTTCCATCTAGCAGAGATCCGCCTAAATGACATTTAACCCTAAAAACAACTGGCTTATTATGCAGTCAATGGGAATCAGTAACAATAATTTGTATTCCTTCCATGCCGTGACATAAATTTGATATTACTGGTAGATGTTATTTTTCATTAAGGAAATGAAGTAATATAACCAGGGACATAAACCAATAAAGTAAAAATGCTCAGTCACTTTATTGGTATGACTTATTATCCAGCAGCTATTATAAATCATTCCTCAACTACTGAAATAATCTGTATAGCACTTCACAGGATGGTAAACAAAAATGGCAAACACTTTAAAGATAAGATAAATTAAAAAGCAGTACAATTACAAACAACAAAACATGCCTAATACACAAGGCACATGCTATCTTTAACAAATGTGTTTTTAATTTGGATTATAGATCTGCTGTTTTGCCATAATATTTTGCTGGGCAGGCTATAATAAGACATTGAGAAGAAATGCTGGATCTGCATTATTAAGGGTTTTAAATGCCCTAAGGATTGGGACAGTAAGGCAGGAGATATCAAGTGGAAATCAAGGAAAGTTCGGTGCTTTTTGGACTTGTGGATGCACATGCTCTACGTCTCAGCTGGTTTTTGTCGGGGACAGGTGTCCCATTACTTTTGTCCATATCAGGACAAAAAGTAATGGGACGCCTGACCATTACACCAACAGGGACTTTAATGACTCTGCATTCCGATCCATAGACTTTCATACGGAGTCGGTCCCTCTTTACAGCTGCTATAATGGTTCTGGACTCTGAGGGGAACTTGTTTTCTATGACAAACTAGACAAAACGTGAATGCCCTGCCGTGGCAAATAGCTTTGGTTTTATATTTGATTACATTAATGTTTAGTTGAGACTTACAGAAAAATTGGAGCTGCAGCTGTGTAAGTGTGTTAAACGGAACGCTGCCGTTAAAAAGCTCCTTATTTGTTTAAAGTGTTTGCAAACCAAATGTTATTGCACTTTTTTTTTCATGTAGCAGTACTTTTAAAATAAAAGTACACAATACACTACTTTTGAATTCATTTAATTTAATTTTGCATATAACAATGAGATTAATCACAGAAAACCATTCGATTAATCACGATTTAAAAACGTAAGCGTTGGCCAGCGTTAATAAATATACACAGACTTGGTAATTATAGGGACTGTAGGGTCCTGCATATATAGAAACTTTTCCTTTAATTTATACTTCCTTAGATTTGGTGTGGATTTCATTAGACATACCTGTTTTGCATTGCCCACCCAGAACTTCACATGGTGGAACCTCAAAAATTTGCCTCCCTCTGGCTGAAATACAAAAAAGCACAGATTCCGCCAGACATATTTATTGTTACTGCATAAATATTTTTGCACTTATAATATTATTTTTCTCTGGACAAATGGGACCTGCAGTAGTGCTACAATCTATATCGGGGCTGCCAAAAGTGTGTCCAATGAGCCAAAAAGTTACTGGTTGAACTCCCCCAAACAGTGAGATAACATATTTCTATACTAAATATCACATCCTTACTTTTAGAGTAACTAATAATGCTTTGTAAAATTGTATCTTTTAGGTATTTCAGCTGCAAAACATAATGTGTAGAATGACAAAAATCAATATACCTTCTTTACTTGTGTATTATTTTGTCTTTTCAGCATGTGGCTCACCACAAAAGCGACAAAAAGTTAAGGCACCCTGTTATCAGTTGCCACTTTTGTGACATATTAGCTGTGTCTGGTGACAATCAGTATGTCAATGACTGAACCGCTGTACAAACAATGAGTATTTTACCTTTTCCCCTTTGTCTGTGTAGCTTGTCTGGAGACAGAAAATATGAATACATCAGTAAATACATTTCACAGCATCTTTAAGGCAATCCTTGTTATCTTTTTCATTCTTGTTGTCAAGATACCACCCTCCTGTTCACAAATTAGCTCCTGGAACCTGAATCACATCGTACAGTAACAGCTTTGATGACTCGACAAGAATGGAGGGCATTGAGAAAGTCAAATTTAGAGAAATGTAATGACTTCAACATGGCCAGATTGCATTTATCATTCTGTGAGATGTGCAAAACTTTCTTTGTCTGTTCCAGATGTTGGTTTACTTTGGCTTTGAATGACTTACCATTCTGCTGTTCTAGATGGGCTCTGCTCAACAGGACGGATGGTCAAAGGCGATCGCCACACGCACTCGTCTGCGGATAAGTACTGGCCCCGGGTCCCGTGGTGATTGGTCTTCAGGTCAACACCCCTTCATCCTCCTCCCTCTCCAGCAGCGGTCCGCACGCATGCTATCACGCTGACCTGGAGATGGTCGTTGCCACCTGAATCATAACGTTAACTGCTGTAACAGTTATAGCAAAGCTGATCTGAGATCAGCACAACTGAGCAGTTGGGAAACACTGGTGCTGTCATCTTTCCAAGACTGTATTGATCCTTGTCTTTCCCTGGCTTCTGAAAAGCAGCGCCTGTGCTTGCGCTTCTGCACACCACTTTGTCTGTCCAAGGTCAAATTGAGGGGTTGTTTGACCAAACAAGGAGAACAGGAGAACATTACCTGGTACCAAAAAGAAAATGCAGACGGAATTCAGACACGCCACCGCTGTTTTTAGCTGTACGAGGTTCTTTTGGACGCTTTTTTTTTAGTTAACTGTATGCCAGTGAGAGTGCCAGCAAGTCTATTTGAGATCATTTAAGTCATATTCTGAGTTGGTACTTCCATGTTCCAATTTAAAAGAGTTAGAAAAACACGGAAGCCCGCATAGTGCCTACATGAACCTGACAAATCACAGAATTTTAAAATCATTTTCAAAGGTACATTGAACGTAACTATTGAAACTGAAAACTGGGGCAGCTGGTGGCCTGGTGGTTAGAGAGTTGTCCCTGTGATCAGAAGGTTGTGGGTTCAAATCCCAGGACTGCTAGTGGCACCACTGAGGTACCCTTGAGTAAGGTACCCTCCCCACACACTGCAACCCTGTGTTCCTGGCTGCCCGCTGCTTCCCTTGGTGAATGGGTTAAATACAGAGAAAGAATTTCACACCGTGTGCTGTGCTGTATTCATGCATGACAACAAAGGGCCACTTTAATCCGGGGAGTATGTTTACTGGGCTGTCTCTCTTATGTGTACCTCTGCAGTGGACTGTCTTTGAGCATTTGAGCCCCCTTGGAACTACATGTCTGCTGATCCCTAGCAATTAGAGGTTCCTGGACACTTGCACCACTGGCCCTGTCAGTAGTCCATCCCTGATCTTGGCATTCTTGAAAGGGACGTTGCTTGTATTGCTCAATGGAGCGCAGCCTTACACGACAAACCTGCCTAACCAACCTGACTCTCATTTATTCTACAGAAAACCACAATCCAGTGGCATACTTGGACAATAGAGGGCGTTACATTACCAGCCCCCGTGTAGTTGCTGCGTTTGGGAAAGCATTCTGCTAATCATGTGCAGAACTTCTTATACTAGTAAAAATGAGCATTTGGCTGTACCCAGACCCACCAGAATGCATGCGATTTCCTTGTCTTCTAGCTGTTATCAAGTACATTAGCCTCCAGCATGGACTTCTTGTCGTGCTCCTAAGCCCTGAACAAGGTTTAGCTGCGTTTTGCTACTTTGTTTGCTTTGAAAGCATATCTGTCTAAGTCCTAAATGCTTGGCGTGGCTGGAGTTTAAGAGAAAGAAACACATTCAGCAGGAGGATAAGCTAAGAGCATTGTCAATAGATCACCAAAAACTGACAAGACTGTGACAAGTGACAAGAGATCCAGACAGTTCCTGTTGTAAGCTAAAGTGAAAAGGCTACACTGGGCCTACACTTACATTTTCCTTCAAGATTTAACACACAGCAATATGTTTATTTGCTTTCTGCAGTATTGGTGCACATCTAACGGACAAGATAAATGAATTTAGCTCTTGCTGATTCTCCTGGTTTGCTCAGTGATCGAAATAGAACTTCTGAAAAATTTCTGCAGCCCCTTTAGGAACCCAGTAAAAAAAATCATAGCTTGCTCACAGATGATTTGCCTGTAAAGTAGACCAGAAGACAAACAAATCCAGGTGTAATGATAAATCTTATGCAATTAAAAACGACTGTTTTTTTGGCTTATGCGAACTCTTTGCTATGACTGCTTTGCGCGTTGTTCCATAAGGTTTTCTTAGGACACTCAGATCAGGTTATTGAAAGTAGACAAGATTTCTGTAGTCCGAGACTTGCTGTACGGTAGGAAGAAGAGGTGAAAAGTTATAACAGTATAACCATAGTCAGGGCTGCTCAGACAGCATGATTAATTCTGTCTTGCAGGCCATAAGACATCTATTCTGTCTGGGGTAGAAGGTTTACGCAGGTTTTTTAAAGGTCAATGTTCTAAGACTGGGTTTCGGCAAACAGGTTCAAAATGTTTAAGCACCTGTGAAGTGTGGAATGAACAGGGCAGACGTTATCAATCCCAAGCGAGTCATCACAGTTGCCAAATACATACTAGTCTGCCAGTTCATGGTAGCATGATAATTATAGGGCTCTAGAGAACAAAGATTTCTTTAGAAATGCTTCTGAATGATTACTGATGTGTTTCAGCATGTTGAGCTTGCTTGCGAATTTGTATTTATTGTATGTTAATTAATTTCCAGCTACTGTCTCTGTAAAGGGTAAAAAAATAGTTTAGTGGTCACACAGTATGGCTCAGTGTGCACAATGTGAACAGCACGAAATTGTTCTCTGCATTTGAAACATCCCCCCGAGTGAAGCAGTGGGCAGCCAGAGACGAAGCGCCCGGGGAGCAGTGTGAGAGGACGGTACCCTGCTCAAGCGTACCTCAGTGGTGCCTCTGGCAGTCCTGAGATTTGAACCCACAACCTTTCAGTGGCAGGGGAAACTCCCTAACCACTAGGCCACCAGCCGCCCCAGTATTTGGCCTATCATCAGGAGATTGTGAGTTCAATCCCCAGCAATGCCACCACCATTTATGGCCTGGAATCCAAAAGAGCGCAAAATGGCCCTCCCTCTCCCCCAGACGAGCTAGCTAGTAGCAGAATTGATGATTAATGTTCTCCTCCAAGCGTATTGAACCGTCCAGTGATGGTGTGTTAACGCCAGTTCGAAAAGATGTGGTGGAACCTCACATAACTATGAAGCATATGTTAACCTTCACATTTCTGGAGTTGGTAACATAATGTCATTGGGGAGTCCTAGCTTTTGGTTGGAAATTACAATGACTAAATTGTGCAAATAAACTAAATAAACCAAATTCTCAAATTCTCACTTTTTTCTTCTAGTCACCTGCTCCAGTTCACCACTGCTCCCACAACTGCCACAAGCAAGACTGCACCTGTCTGGAGAATTCAGTAAAGCAAAGTGGCTCTTATAGTCGCGTGTGAACACACCCACACAGCACACAGTGTGAATGTGAAATTCATTCTCTACATTGAACTCATTCACCAAGTGAAGCAGTTGACAGCCAGGAACACAGCACCCAGGGAACAGTGTGCGGGGACGGTATCTTGCTCAAGGGTACCTCAGTGGTGCTGCTGGCAGTCCTGGGATTCAACCCCACCACCTTCTGATTGCAGGAACAACTCCCTAACCACCAGTGGGTGTTGTTCTTTGTTTGTTGTTGTTGAAATTTCAACAGGGTCTTCTCATTAAAACCTACAAACTCGTGTATTTTGTGAGTTGTCACGAGCCTCCTAAATTTGTTCATGTAAAGTGAGACAGTCAATCATTTTGCTTGTTGCAAGAAAAAAAGTTTGACATTAGAATAAAAGACATAACAGAATAAGAATACTAGGGACGACCACCCAGTGGGGGAGAGAGCAAAAACACACATTCTAGGTCATCTTTAAATTGTCCTTGTACGGTCTGCCTCTCGAGTTGACGCATCTGGTCACAATAACAAATTATAACAGGCCAAACAAACCTTGCATGTAAATGAATGCGTGTGTATGTGAGGCAACTCATGGTAATCTCCTACGTTGAGCCCACGCCTAGTTGGAACACACACCTACCACATAATGACCTCTCCTCTTGAGAGCATTTCTGTTTGTCTACTGTTAATAATTGTCCTGCATGGAGCCGTGCTGCTGGAGACCTGCAATCACATGAGCGTTTAATTGAAAGGTGCAGTGCTACAACTATAATAAAATAAAGCTCTTGAGAGTCGGATATTCAGATGTTCAAATGCTCCTTTGCCCTAATAATGAACAGCACTATGTATACTATCACAACTGCAATTGCTTTGAACTGAAGTGCTGTTAAAGCGGCCATTGGAGACGCAAGCTGGACAGACACTATATGGACAAAAGTATTGGGACACACCTGTTATTCTGTGTTTGGGCAAGGCCCCTTATTTCCAGTGAAGGACAATCTTAATGCTTCCAGCATGACTGTGTCCCAGTGCACTAAACAAGCTCCATATAGTCATGGTTCGACGAGTTCGGTGTGGAAGAACTTGACTGGCCCACACAGAGTCCCGACCTGAACCCCATCCAACACCTTTGGGATGAACTGGAATGGAGATTGCGAGTCAGGTCTTCTCGTCCAACATCAGTGTCTGACCTCATAAGTGCTCTACAGAATGAATGGGCACAAATTCCCACAGAAACTCCAAAATCTTGCGGAAAGACTTCCAAGAAGAGCGGAAGCTGTTATAGCTGCAAAGGGAGGACCTTCTCCATGTTAAAGTCTATGTATCTGAATGCAAAGTCCCTGTAGATGTAATGATGAGGCGTCCCAACACTTTTACCCATATAGTGTAGTGGGACATCCCTTAACTGCCTTCCCATGAGAGGTTTTTAAATTGATCTCTGTATACGTGTAAATAATGAATACTAAATAAATAAATCAATAAATGACCCACTCACAAAGCCAGAGTTTTAAAATCTCCACTTCCATTTATTTACCTTTCAGTGAACAACATCGCAGAGGGAGTCCACGGCTGTTCAAAATTTCTGCATAATTACAAAAGTCTAAACCATGTCAGTGGTGCAGTGGTGATAGGAACCAGACGTCTAACAAGGTCAAAAGTCCTTAGTAAAAAAATGAATAAATTACAACGATAACAGTTACCTGTTGCCTGGTGTTCGAGTCACTGTACTTGGTTTTGCAATAAAGATAAAGCCTGAAACAAGATAAAGCGCTAAAACAGCCTAAACAGTTTTAAACAGTTTGCGGCAGGGAGGCACACACAGGTCTTTCTAATGCAAATGAGTGTCTAGAAAACTTTTTCTGGGCCACATCATTTTATTATTATCAGCACTATACACTATATGGACAAATTGGGACGTTAGACCCTGACACAAACAGGGACTTTAATGACATTGCATTCAAATGCGTAGACTTTAATATCGAGTTGGTCCCTGCATTGCAGCTGTAACAGCTTCCATTCTTCTTGGAAGGCTTTCCACAAGATTTTGGAATGTTTCTCTGGGGAATCTGTGCCCATCTGGCTCACAATTTCCATTCTAGTTCATCCCAAAGGTGCTGGATGGGGTTGAGGTCAGGCCTCTGTGCGGGCCAGTCAAATTTTTCCACACCGAACTCATCCAACCATGTCTTTATGACCTTGTTTTGTACACTAGGGCACAGTCGTGTTGGAATACAAAAGGTTCTTCTCCAAACTGTATCCGCATAGTGTGGTCCAAAATGTTTTGGTATGTTTTATAAGTATTTTTGTTAAGTATTAAGACTGCCCTTCACCAGAAGTAAGGAGCCTAGCCCAAATCCTGAAAAACGGATGTGTCCCAATACCTTTGTAAATATAAGGTACATAAAAATTCAGAAGGCACGTGCTCAGTAGTCCTTCTGGAAAGGAAATGAAACAGTTATGCTGACATCTGGACCCAAGCACTGATTTGTGTTAGAAGTGCAGATTTATATTCCAACAAAGCAGGAGCATTCCTGATCAGCTACTGGTAGACTGAGACTAATTAATAAATCATGTTTGTTTTGAACTAACACCTGCAGTCACACACTGACCAGTAGCGGATAGGATTACACACCCCTGATTTATGCAGTTTTTTTAAACCTACTTTATAAGATTGTGAATTACATTATTAAAAAAACTGTGAAGTGAAAGCTGCTCTGACCTACATTGTTTTCAACTGGTCAAATGTTCAAATGCTCCTTTTTTTATGCTCCTGTTATTGTAATATTCAATAGTGTAGAATGTTTTTACAATGATGTGTTATATTATAACTATAATAAAATGAAGCGCTTGAGAAATCAGATTTTTCAAATGTTTAAATGCTCCTTTACTGCCCCTTTATTTATGCTCCTGTTATTGTGATACAGGAGCATAAATAAATATTGAACATATTATACACATTGTAATACGTAATGTTATTGTAATACAGGAGCATTAATAAATAATTGTAAATTATTGTAAATAATATACATTGGCGATACATAATACATTTTTTACAACTATAATAAAATTAATTTCGATATTCAAAGGCTCAACTGCTCCTTTATTTATTGCTCCTGTTATTTTAATCTTCGGTAATAAAACTCAAACGTGCAGAAACTCTTGAATTCTTTTTTTTTCTAGAACATTCCTTTGCTGCCGCGTGCCAGGGCGTCGCGCGCCTTTAAAAAAATCCTCTCGTCTCCACGAGACCGTGTCACGTGACCCATGAGTGCCGCGCTGTGATTTTCTATTGGTGCAACTTTATGCCAATCGACCGGAGTTCCCGCCCTCTTCTGTCTTATCCCCGGCTGTGATTGGCAGCTGCGTGGGCGTGTTCGCGCCTCTCCAGCACTCTGGCTTCGGAGGCTCGGAGCGGGTGACGTCATGGCAGCGAACGCCTCGGCTTGCTATTGGTCGAGGAGGGTGTGGAGGTCGCTGCGGATTGGTCGTCGCTACTGAAATCGAAGGCGGAAGTCGTGGCGTCTCCTGAGTCACCGTTGCTATCAGCTGATTGCTGTCTTTCTGAGTGAGTAACGCGATTAAAATCTCTCTTTTCTGCTCCTCTCAGATACGGCGTCCGTCTCAGACTCCCCTCCGCGTTGGGGTGCTCCGTTAAAGCTTGGTGTTTGGTGGTTTGTGGGTTTTTTGATGGGGTCCCCCCCCAAAGCGTGTGTCAGGGTCTCATGTTAGCAACTGCAGTGAAGAGAGCTCAGTCTGAGTTTCAGAGGAACCCGCGAGTTCAAAACAGTCCAAGTTACGTAACGTTGCATGTCCGTGGGGTGTATTTCGCAAAGGGGTGGATGCTTCACAGAGCAGAATCTCATTTAAGACAGATAACTTAAACCAATAACCCACCTAGCTGGAGGGAGACCTTAGAGTAATGTAAAGTGGTTCTTTCAGTCACGTGTGAGCAGCACAGCACACAGTGTGAGCGGTGTGAAAATCTGTTTCTGCATTTAACCCATTCACCAAGTGAAGCAGTGGCTAGCCACCAACGGGAGCACCCGAGTAGCAGTATATGGGGACGGTATCTTACTTAAGGGTAACTCAGTGGTGCCACTAGCAGTCATGGGTCGCGAACCCACAACCTTCTGATCGCAGGGGTAACTCCCTAACAACCAGACCACCAGCTGCCTTTCAATTGGACAGTACACACTCCTGGCCTAAGTTCACCAGCTGCTTTGGGAAATCCCCAGTGAAGCTGGATAACTTAAAAGCAGCCCTGTTTCTGGAGGCATTTCATTATGTGTAATATCTTATTTTGTGCAATAGGCAGCTGGTGGCCTAGTGCTTAGGGAGTTGCCCCTGCCATCAGTAGTTCATGGGATTGAATCCCAGGACTGCCTGTGGCACCACTGAGGTAGACTTGAGCAAGGTACCATCCCCACACACTGCTCCCCGGGTGCTGCATCATTGGCTGCCCACTGCTTCACTTGGTGAATGGGTTAAATGCAGAGAAAGAATTTCATATTATTCACACTGCGTGCTATGGTGTGTTCACTATTAGTGTGACCATAAGGGCCCTCTTTACTTTACTTCAGCCTTACTGTGTGAATAGCACAACTTATGTCACATATATTGCGTATATTACTGATCTGTACTACGTGCAATAACGAATTAAAATAAAAAAAAAGAAATTACCACATTAACATGTTAAAATAGAATTAACGCTAGTAATGCCTCAATATTGTGCAATGTTCTTGTCAGTAGCTGAAACGTTATGTGCAATATTTTGTTATGTGCAATACCATGTGAATATCACTACTTACGTTAGTATTACTTACTGATCTCTACTACATATAATAACATACTTCTAACTACAATCTATTATTAGGATTCACTTAACTATAAGTTACTTAGATAAAGTATTTATACCCAGTATTTGTACATATAGCATGGTGCAGTGAGGGTTTACTAGAGACTTTTATTGGATTTATTTAGCGTGTATGTTTTGTTATTCTTGTCTCTGTGCAGTCATAACATAAGCAGTTTCCGCTGGGATCAATAGTTTTCTGATTCTGATTCACAATGCCCTGTATGTCTGAGTATTTCCAATGCTCCCTGCACATTTCAGTCAAAATAATCAGTTCATTAACAACTCCACGCTCCCACTTGTTGTGGATGTGTTGAAGCAATGGGAGCACTAACATGTGCGGGGCAGTGTGCCTTCAGGACAATGGTTGGGAAACACTGACTTAAAATGGAACAGTGAAAGAAATCAGTCACTACATCTGTTGGAATTGTCTGTGCACTCACTCATCCTGCAGAAGCCTCCAGAGGTGTATCTTGAAGGTGGAAGGAACTTCCACTGAACTGCAGATGTTTTGAGGCAAGCTGTCAAAAAAGTTTTTGTTTTGCGAGATCGCTTATGTTACTGCTAGGAAGCTGAATATTCCCTCTGTGTTTATTAGCATCTGCAACAGTGCATTTCTTCATTACAACGGTGGGGATTCTTGATGGATGCATGCTGTACTTGTGTAATCCACTTTGGTTATTGTAGTGAGAGAACATGGGCGGAAAGGGTACAACATTAGGAATTGTGTGCTGCATCATATTACATAACATGAAAACACATTAAAGGGTAGGTTTAGGCTGGAATGCCCCTGTTAGGGGTTTTCCAATAGGAATGTCTTTTACTTCTCCTATTAGACAAGTTTGACTCTTGGCTTACGAGCTAAAATAATTTTAGATTCGCCCTAGACCTAGTCAGTCAGACACGATGTTTGTAGTTTTTTTTTTAGCTACAAGGCTAATGTTGCTTAAAAGTAATTGTAAGTTTGTGTCATTTAATATCTGTTAAGGAGGGCCTAGGCTTGGATGTATTAACTCCTCTGCACAACTAAGGAAGTTCACTTTGGGGAAAAGGTGCCGGCTTGTTTTTGAGACAAATATGTTTAAAGTGTGTAAAGTATCCGTTTGTCATACATGAACACACCACAGCATACACTGTGAACAGCACGAAATTCTTCTCTACATTTAACACAGCACCCAGGGAGGACGCTACCTTGCTCAAGGGTACCTCAGAGGTTCCGCTAGCAGTCCTGGGATTCGAACCCATGCCCTTCTGATCGCTACTATCTAACCACTAGGCCACCGGCTGCCCCACATGTGTGCAAAAAAATACGTTTAAAATAGGAGAAATAGTGCTGTGTAGCCTCACCTTTGCTCCTCTGCTACTAGTGATGTGATTAATTGAGATCTGGTTGAGAGTGTTATTTATGAAGATGCTTGTTCGCTGCTTCATGTGTTTTTCGTTTCAGTTCCGGTTTCTGTGAATTCGGGTTATTCTGGCAGTTACCTGGAAATCAAGGTGGTTTTATGGCTGTTTAGGACAGTTTCGATCAGTAATAACGGGAGGGGAAAACTGCAGTGATTTCTGAATAACTTGAAGAAAGTGAAACAGAATCTTGAATCTGCATCTTGCATGATATAACATATGTTAGTGATATAACATATGTTAGTGTGTGACTGTGTTCACTAAAACTTGTGATGCACTGTTGCTTTTGCTAATATTTTTAGTCCAGTAGTGGGTAAGGTGGGTACTCCCCTCCATTGCACTCTTGTTAAATGTGACGCAAGCATTTGTCTAGTTTCTGGACTAGATGTCTATAAGTAGACTGTTTCATTTCTTGATTATTAACTCCAAACAGGTGCATGTACTAATCCACACTCTTCCCAGAAAAAAGCAGAGCAAACTTGACCGGATATTATGCAAAAATGAATACTAGGCTGACAATGAACCTTATAGCAGCTGGTACCCCTGCAATCAGAAGGTTGTGGGCTCTAATCCCAGGACTACCAGTAGCACCACTGAGGTACCCTTGAGCAAGGTACCGTCCCCACACAGTGCTCCCCGGGCGCTGTGTTCCTGGCTGCCCCCTGCTTCACTTGGTGAATGGGTTAAATGCAGAGAACAATTTTGTGCTGTTCACACTGTGTTGTGGTGTGTTCACATATGACAAATGGACACTTTACGCTATAGGAGAAAGAGTGGCCTTAATATAATACCAGTACTGAATTAGCCAGAACAACAAGTGCTGACCTGCCTATTGTACTCATTTCCAGCTATTCTCCACCACCATTTACTCTTATCAGGGCAGCAGAACCTGCCAAGCACCACTGCCTAAGTTGAAATGCCTAATTGATGGGCCTTGATCGTGTTACAGGTCAGCCTATGCTTTAAATAGCCTTGTGACTTGCTGTTGAACTGGACTGGATCCAGGACTCCACAGCTGAAGGCCATATGTTTGTCTATCTCCATAGTAATTACATAGTGAGAGTTTTGGCATGGGCATCGCGTCAGAGCTAACCGTTCTTTAGTTAGTAGCTTTTAAGCCCCTCTTCATGAGGTAAGCCCTCGTTATGTAATGAAGCTAAGAATCTAAGTGGTTTATGAAATACAGTCCCGTAAGTGGCCACACAATACTTTGACTTCCTGTCCCTAATCTTGAATTAGGCCTAGAGTTTGGGAGCAAAACAGGTGGAAACACATTTGGGTGCATATGAAGGTATGAGAACGTTCGGCCTCATCAGTGTTCCTCGTCTAGGGGATTTCAGTCCACTCCTTCAGTTGAGGGCTGAATTAAGCCTAGTCTAATTTACAGACGTGAATGAAGCCTGGTCTAATTTACAGTGCCAGTGCGGAATCACCACTGTAAACACTCTTCCTGCAGGCTTACACGTAATCTGGATCTGGGAAACCGGTCCCGAGGGTCAAAAAATGCTGATTACCAAGCTTTGGTGAGTTAGGAAATGGACCAAACCAAAATTTTGAAATTGTTAGTACTGGGGATTATTTTGTAGGGCCGCTATGATTTTTTTGATGCAATTTTCTACATTATTTCAATGCAATGAAACAAAGTAGTCGCTGAAAATGTACCTTATGATAATCTGATGTTTCCATAGAGCATTTAAAATAAAAAAGCAACATTTTATGAGAATGCTTTAATGACAAAGATTTTTACAGTTAGATGCATCATTTAAATGCAGTTATTTAAAGTTTGGCCTTTAGGGCAGTAAAGTGAAGAAGCCTCTTATAGTCACACATGAACACACCACACAGTGTGAACAATGTGAAATTCTTTCCCTGCATTTAATGCATTCACTAAGTGAAGCATGTGTGGGGATGGTACTTTGTTCGAAAGTACCTCAGTTGTGCCACTAGCAGTCCTGGGATTTAAACCAACAGCCTTTCCTATTGGAAAGGACATTGCTATTGGAGGGTCCTCCCTTTTAGCTTCACTTATCCAGCTAACCATTATAAACAGTTAGAGGGGCAGTTATGTCATTTTGCTTATTGGGTTGCTTTGCAAGGTGTTGCCCTTAAATCCTACCTCCAGCACCACCACTGGGCTCCTGAGCAAGACCCTTAACCCCGGGTTGCTTCAGGGAGACTGTCCCCTGTAGTTAGGGAATGGAAGTCGCTTTGGATAAAAGCGTCTGCTAAATGCCGTAAATGTACGTGCCAACAAAGTCAAAACTAATACAGCTAGAAGACCTGCTGAAACCCTCACTGTCTCCAAAGAATGACTGAAGGCCCACATCTTCAACAAGCACTTAAGATAACAACTACACATTCATGCCCTAAATTATTACTAACACAAATGTCAGAACTAACAAAAAGAGTTCATCACACCACAGCTCCTGATTCCAAAACACCTCTGGTTTATCTAAGTGGTGTGTTTCAGACTATCCATTTAGAGGAGCTCATGGCTGTTGACTATTAGCACAACACCCTCAAGGGTCATTTAGTATGCTCTGGAATTATTTGGATTAAGGCCTAATGAGACAAATGAACTCCAAGATTTTGCAGAAAAATTATACTAGAATGGAAAAGAACCTCAAACCTTTTACATGGTCCACTATTTTTTTCGTTTTTAATTTCCAATATTTTAAATTCAGCAAATATGTGGAAATTGTGCATTCAACACTGTAGAAATTTGAAGGGTGTTTATTTTTGTTGTATACATATGTGTCAACTTTTTTCCCTTAGAAAAGTTTTCATTAAAAAAAAATAATAAAAAAACCCCTTTCTTATGATTTCAGCCCTTTGGCAATAATTGTTATACTTTGTGTTACTCTCCCCAAAAAAGACACAGAAACAGGTTTTGTTAGAAACAAGGTAAATTATAAAGAATGGCTTCAGACTTTGCTTTCGCTGTTGTTTCCTCTCTTTTTTTGCGGCTGATAACAGCTTTTATTTTTAGCCTTTGTGGGTGGCTGAGCTCAAAAAGCATGCCTTTGTTGTGCTAGAGAGAGGGGTAAAGAAATTACACTGTTAGCACCATCATTTCAATCAGTGCCTCATATAACAGACAGCTCATATACTGCCACATACTGTCATGACACCAGGCATACACTGAAAAGCAGCAATGCAGTGGAGTGAAACACATCTCAGGATGTTTTTCTCTTTATGCGGTTTAGATTGGCCATACATTGTCCTCTTCACATCAAAGTGTCTCTCTCTGACTGACTGGCTGGTTTCTAATAAAGATGCACTTCATTAGTCAAGCTGCATTGAGCCTTAGAGAGCACCTCTGTGGCAAGAAATGGAAACAAGACTGTTCAAAAACGCAGGTATATTATGTATTGTATATTGTGTACTGTACTCAGTTTCAGTGTGGTGTTCAACTATTTTTGTGAGTCCTTTTATAATACACACACAAGCATGGGTGTATTTAAATACTAGAACCCGTATGAAAAGTTTTTGTAAATTACAGTACATGATTTACATAGAACTGTATAGGCATAAGGGAAAATATGTAAGAGAATGTCAGTCTGAGGGCATCAAAATCATAGCTTAAATGCAGTTTATGAACTGCCTCTATATTACCAGGCACTGATGCTTTATTACAGTGTAATAATGAAAGCAAAGCGACCCATTATATTCACAAATGAACACACCACAGTACAGTGTAAACAGTGTAAAATTCTTCCTCTGCATTTAATGCATTCACCAAGTGAAACGGTGGGCAGCCATTACTGCAGTGCCTAGTTAGCAGTGTGTGAGGACGGTACCTTGTTCAAGGGTACCTCATTGGTGCCACTAGCAGTCCTGGGATTAGAACCCATGACCTATAAATTTGACCAAGCTGGAGAGCTCGCTAAATCTGTCTTTATGAGTCCATTCAGACATAGCAATGCACACACCATGTCAGATTTTTTAAAATAAAATGAATTATTAGAGTGGAAAGATGGATTTATCCACTGCTACTCCATTTCCAGCACAGGATAACAGTTGGGCTTTTGCGGAATACTGTAGGCAAGTGGACTGAAACAATAATTCATAAAGTTTTGGAAAGTTGCCCTGTTTTTTTATTCTTTTTTGGACCATGTGGTTGTGCTGTCACATTAATTTCTCATTTCTTGCAATTTGCATTGATTTTAACTGATTAATGATATCACAACACCTTTCCATTCCAAAGGTGACTCACCAATCAGTGAAATACGCCCTGTAGCTCAAAGAGGAACTAAAGGGCTTCTAAGTTAGCAATTTCACTTAAGCTGTTGCTGATGAACTGACCAGAGGCCAAATTCTGACTCTTGGGTTCTGAAAGTTTGACTCTTGGGTTGCTAGTAGTTCATTTTTCAGTGTGAGTAAGGGATATTTTAATGTCATGTAAGGCCTATTTATTATGGAATGGTTTCGTTTGGAGTTTGTTTCTACATATTCAGAACATATACCACTAGTTCATACTATACTCTACTAATTGATTCACACTATACACTGTTTAGCAGAGGTGAACCGTGACTATTAAAGACTTTTGCCCTGGCCATAGAGGTCAACAACCAGATGAAAATGATCCTATTTCTGTTAACATTCCTGTTGAATTGTAGTAGTATGTCATTGTCAAGCTAACAACAATTATCATGGAGATTTTTTAAGTCTTTCTACATTACACACATTTATTTGAATTTTGTAAAAGATATTCTGTGCTCTATTGCAAGCTTTAACAGACAATATTTAAGCTAGTATACAGTAGTTTTACAGTGAGACTTTCAGTAAAGGGCCCTTGCACGGGGATGCCAAATCTGTACTCTATTTCTGATATCTTTCTGAAACCTGGGAAGTCTACAGCTCATACTCTTTTTTTTAGTGAAGGGTTAAGTGAAGGGTTAAAAAAAATTAGTCCCCCCTATCGTAAATCAAAACATGATTAATTTGTCATTGTCTTTTCCTTATTATACTGATAAGGCCTAACCAGTGACTAACGAGTTTTCTTGGCTGGATCCACCTAGATACCAGAAAGAAAAATTGTGATTGCTGTTTCAATAATTTAATCCTTTTATTTTCAAAACTTAACAATGCAATAAGATTAGCATTACAATACATGCAGCAGTTCAAGCTCGGTAATTCATTTAAATAAACATCAACTAAATATTAGACATGTATTTATATTCCACAGAAATCTGAAAGCCTTGAATATCTCGAGGGTTCCTCTGTGCTATTCTGTCTTTATTTTGTAGTTGCGTGAATAACTTAACAGCAGTAAAGTGTTTTAAATGAATAGCTTGACCAAGCATGCAAACTGGTATCTGACAAATGTTAGCATGAAGTCACTAACTAGGATGACACCACGTGGATTAGATTTGTCAATGCCAAGGTTCGGTTGCTAAAATTTGCCAATCTTTCAAGATGCGGTAGGCGTTAGTTAGCCCTACCCCTATGCTGTAAATAACGCCTATGCATGACGCCCTTTGCTTTATGCTACTTAGCAGCCCTCTCTCTCACTCAATGTACCTTTTCCATTACATTTCCAATTAAACTGACTGGTGTTTGTACCTCCCAGAAGGTCTCTCAGAAAAAAACAGCGCAAACAAAGATTGGATTCTTTTTATTGATGCTGTCAGTCAGAGAGTCAGATGTTTATTATTGGGTTAATCAGGTCATCTTCATTTAATTCTCATGATGACTAAATACATTTTGAAAATATATCATTTGCATATTCAAATAAAGTGTGTATGCCTGCATCATCACTGGTGGACATTTTTAGCTGTTGAAATGCCTATAACTGCTACATTATCCTGCAGTTTGCTACTTGCTGTGTTTGATTATAGACAAGTTTATAATCTATTTTCTGTCATGTCTGCTGATCTATTTAACATAAATGGAGGTGGGGGAGTTTTTTAGTAATGCAGCAAACACAAATCTGGACTTCTAAGTAAACTGTGTAGAAGTAGGATATTGTGCACTGGAATAATTTTCTTTCCTACATGATTCCCTGAAGAAACATACCAGCTTTTCTGTTCCTAATCTCTGTCTGACACACTTGTATCACACTGTTAATAAACATGGATAATAACTTCAGCATGTCTTCTCTTGTTCACTCAAAATTAAGTTTGTGAATATAAAAAAGTATTTGCTGAATTTCGAGAATGAGCACTTGAAATGTGTGGCCATATAACACGAAAAACAGCCCTCACACTGTAACAGAAAGTCTTACGAAGACATAGACATGAGACATGGCAGTATGGCATAGGTCAGTTACTGACTCCTGTTCTGGGAGTTCAGGTGTGACGGGAGGATGTTGTCCATCAGTCTGTTCTTGGTACAGCAGTGTTCTTGCTCAAATCACCGCTAAGTAAAATAACACTACACGAAACTGTATGTGTCATTTTCATTAATCCCTCTCTCTTTCTCTTTCTATATATATAGAATACATATAT
>JBBJLS010097208.1:0-20985 GCA_037577275.1 Bryconaethiops microstoma | reverse complement strand
ACACATAATACTGTGTAAACATTTGAGTCTTCTGAGAAAATATACATACATATATATTTGTTTATGAATGGATGATAGAATAGCTAAAATATTAATGTTACAACATTAACATATACATGAGTATATATATATATATACACACACACACACACACACACACACACACACACGCATGTATACATAAATAAAATGAATATGAAGGCAAAAATATAGCAAGTTATGGTCACTGTATAAAACATTATCTATAACACCGTCTCTTCACTGCTGCTCTTATCATTTATTACTGTTTAATCACCGTTTCGAGAGTGGACTAATCCCACAACAGTGAACACAACTGTCCTCAGAATACTGTGGAGGGGGGGCGGCAGGTTCACAGAGGTTGCGATGCAGGAATGCACGAAACGAGGTGAAATGGGAGGGACATGGCAAAGACCGACAAGAGATAGCACGGCTTTTATTATTTAATAATTGGTTTAAAAAAGTCCCGGGACGAGCCCGTTTCCAGCCTCACTCCTGGTTGGATATAAATAGTAATGGTTAATTAGTTAGGCAGGAAACTGGAGCCGGGACCGACAGGTTGAATTTGATCCTCAGACAGGTAACTCAAGAGCTGCTCATTGTCACCCAGATCAGAAGTATATAAACCCCCCGAGTGACGGACAGCACTCACCACGCTCTTCCCTCTGATCAATCACCTGCACGAGAACACCGCACGAGGTAAGAGAGGAGCGCGGGCTTTCATCAGCCTTTACTCCTGCACCAGACTTCTCTCTTTCTTTTTCTTTCTTTTTCTTTCTTTCTTTCTTTCTTTCTTTTCTTTTTCTTTTTCTTTTCCCCCTTTTTCACGTTTGCTGGCTTACTTATTTGATTATTTGTTTCTTGTTTGTTTGTTTGTTTGTTTCTTTCTTTCTTTCTTTCTTTCCTGATCGCTGGATTGCTTCTTTGTTACACCCTGGTTAACCCTTTTCTAATGATGTTTTTCTTTATTTTGTTTTGTTTTTTTTCTCTTTCTAGCTTTGTGCATTAAAGTGCGCGTGCACGAGACCTCTCATTTTCTGCACTGTAGCTGTTTTTACGCGTAGCGTGGCTTCAGGTGTTGCGAGCATCAGATAACAGGGCACCTTGAAAAACTTTCATCTCAGTTCCACACAAAGCCTGCTGTTTTCTTAAAGCTCCATTTTTCATTCACTTAAATTCTTTTAATCTCTGAGAAAGGATTCTGATATAAGGACATACTGTAAATAGTACTGTTTAGCATGCAGAGCTAGTTAACTTACAGATTTTTGTCTATTGGGGTTTATCTTTCTATCTATCAATCTATCTATCTATCTGTCTATCCATCCATCTATCTATCTATCTATCTATCTATCTATATACACTGCACTGTTTACATCCTGCTTAAGATGTAGCGATTGTTATTTCACTTCAGCTATTTATTTACTTTATTTTTATTTTTTTTTAATTGAATAAATAGCTAGGATTAGTCACATCCCTGTCCTGATGTTCAGCAATACCCACCTTTCTCTCCAGGCTGTCACATAGAACGCACTCTATCTCACCTGCGTGTTTTCTGCTCCTGTGGCCTCTGCTGAAACAATAGTGGAAAGAAATTGTCTGTGTTTACCAGTTAAACTTATAATTCAATTCTATAAATGGTCTGCTATTGCTTTGCTGAGACCCGGAGAAGTAGAAACAGACGTGCATGACTGTGTTGCGGTGAAGCTTCCAAAACAATGTTGGCATTGTGTTAATAATTCACATCGGTTGTTCCTCAGGACTATGTCGCTCTCATCTATCCTTTCCACTGATGCCATCGGGAGTGCTATCAAGGACTGCCAAGGTATCGATTTACTACAGGCGATATCACTTGGCCTGGGCTCTGTCATTATCTAGATAAGTAAATTGTAATGAGTGCTGTGGGTAAAGGCCTCCTCTGAGTAAAAGCAGCCCGATCAGCTATTGTTATCATGGTGCTCCGCTGATAACATTAGATCTTATTATTATCTTTAGATCTTGCTAAAGTGTTTAAAAGTTTTAGATTTGTGTTTCACATTTTGCAATATTACATCTAAAGAAATATTACTGATAAATGTTTGGGTTTTTTAAAATGAAACTCATTATTGTTTTCTTATGCCAAAAAGCACCAGATTCCTTCAATCACAAGAAATTCTTCCAACTGTGTGGTCTGACCAAGAAAAGTCCCCAAGAAGTGAAGACTGTTTTCGGCATTCTCGACAACGATGGCAGCGGCTTCATCGAAGAGGAAGAGCTCAAGTATGATTTTATTATCTATTATCTATTATTTATTTTCATGCAGAGTACAGACAAATTCTATCTATTTTCACAAATGGTACTTGTGCATAGTTTGGGCCTAAATACTTTTTTAGGCCATTGAAAACCTCCATTATGGGAAATACAGAGGATAAAACCTCTCATAAAAGGATTTTAAAGTGTACTTTAAAAGAAAAACCTTTTTTTTCAGTTTCTTCAGTGTGTGCGTTCCCATTTGTATCTGGTAGAACCTTTTCAAGAACCTCCCTGAAGCTTAAAACCCTGAGCCAAAAGTGCGAGATGTTCTCCAATCATAGCTTCCCAAGGCTTGAAAAAACATAGACTAAAGACTATGTTCTACCACTATAGCTTACATTACTCATGTTCTCCGAAGACTTTTTATGAGATTCTTATGAAGAGCTACAACAGTTTGCTGACACGACTTTTGTGTTTGTAGATTCTTCCTGCAGAGGTTTTCACCTGGAGCTCGTGTTCTGACCGACAAAGAGACCAAGGGCTTTCTATCAGCAGCTGACGATGACAATGATGGAAAAATCGGAGCAGAGGGTGAGTATAGCTTCCAGGCACTATGAGCAGGATGGACTGAACTCTTGTGTTGTGTCTCAGCACACATAACATGATGTACTAAGACAGGGGTGATGGCCATGACACTAGTTTAGTGTGAAATTATGTACCACTACAATTCAGGAAGAATTGATAGGATGTAGGGAATGAGCTTTTTAAGTAAAACCAGGGGAAAAGATATAGACATGTTTTCAAAAAGCTCGACAGAACTTCACGCTACCTGTTCTAAACCTAACAGCAAAGGTCTTATCAGTGTATTCTAAACTGACCCTTTCATTCCAGGCTCAGCCTAAAGATGTTTCCCTTTACAGTGAAGCAGGACAAGCTTTTTAGACAGCTTTTTAAAATGCAGAATTTAAACAGCAAATGATATTTCTTTTGTGTGTATGTGAAAGGTCATAGCGTTAGGAGATGTTATTTTTTGCTGTGCTAATCATTTAACTTAAACAAAATCATTGTTTCCAACCTGCCTAGTTTTGATTAGCTGCAACAACATAGTCCAGCCAGTAGTCTCTTTAAAAACTGTCATGATGGGGCCTTTAAGTGACACCAAAGAAGAACCCCTTTATTTCTCTATAGAACTTTTTTGTATTTATGTGGAGGGTTTTTAAAAAGGCTCCTTTTAAGAAACACCACTAAAATGTACCTTTAGAGAACCCAAAACATTCCTCTGTTGATCATTCTACATGCAAGGAATCCTTTGTGGCACCTTCATTTTTAAATGCATGACATATAATTCTTTAGACCAGAATCTCAGCATTACGTAGGGAATCTAAATTCCACTGAGCGGAATAGGAAAATCTTGTCCAACCTGGTTGCGAGGAATGCATGCATTTTTTTTCTTTTAGCAAAACATAGATAGGTCACATGATGGGACTGAACTGTATCTCTTTTAACAGAATTCCAGGCCTTGGTTCTCTCTTGAATAACCAGACTGCCGCTGCCTCCTCCCGACCCGCTCGGATTTCAGCTCTTCTCTTCTCAACACATCTGTTTTTTTGTTTTTTTCCTGGAATCCCTGTCAGAGAACAATAAGCACAATTTATAGAAATGTTTTTTGAATACTTGTTAAGAGAAGTCTGCAAATGCATTTCCCAAATGTTGACCTCAAACAAGAGACATGCTATGAAGTAAATGAATAAATAAAAGGTTAAACATTCTAAACATTGCTTTCTGGTGTTTGGTTGAATATCAGTTTCAAAGGCAAAGTGTGGAACATCACACTGGTACCAGCAGCTGAGCAATAGTGAGAAATCACAATGAAGCGATGATTTTTCCATTCGGAGATACAGGCAATCTAATCTGATAAGGCCAACAGTGGGTGCAACAGTAGCTAAAAACACTCGATGCGGTGGACAGGCACGACCTGTTAAGGTGTAAACTGACGTGGTAAGGAAACACAGTATTATAGGCTAAGCGGTGTGGAAACCTGAGAGACTGACCTTGATGGATAAGTGTTATAGTAAGTTCAAGTGACACTCACCGACCGAATGAATCAAAACCTGCAATTGTACTGGCAGGCGCTTGTCTAAGTGATATTTACAGTATTAACACTGTGCTGAATTGCATCCTGGCACCATTTGTCAATTTTCACGCAAATCTATGCTATAAAGGGCCTTGAGCAAAAAAGATAGACCGCTGGGGACGACAGAAGTTGAATGTAAAGTTTTGTCATTCTCTCTTCTTTAGGGAATTCTTGGTTTGAAATTATTATAATGGTGAGACATTCAAATATTTTATTGCAATTCCAAACTACAAAAATTTGAGGACTTGCACTTTCCCTTTCAATTTTCTTTTATTAGACTGAAGCACCATACGGGCACAAGGACACAGCCGGGTACAAAGAATCAAAGCCAGAGACAGTTCCAGCACCCCAGACGGAGGATAAGCTTAAGAAGGCAATAAGAGCAGTGTAATAATGATTTAATGACCATTTATTAAAGAAAGAGGCGTCCCGTTTGATTGGTCCAAAGTTCAATTCCCATCATCCGTGCCTGAGAGTCCACAAGGGCACTGATTATACTTTCCCTGGATGAGAGGATCTTCTTCACTGCTGTCAGGACAAAACTTTGTAACTTTGCAGCTGTGGAAAAAAACACTTTTTGTCACAAAAATAAAAAAGAATTAAGAGTAGCTTTGGACCATTTCTGTCGGTCCACTGCTCAAGATATTTTCACACATTGGAAAGGGCAGCCAGCATTTAACATACAAAATAAATAAATAAATAAAGAGACAATTACATAAAGTAAATTTAAATGTTTTACAAACTGATGTGAAGGTGAATGTACAGATACCCAACCTGACGGTGGGAGGAAAAACTGATTACATATCACATATCACTGCTGTCATCAGAAAAAAACCCTCATACCTGCGGAACACTAACAATAAACACTAAACACTAACTTTACAAGTTAAACTTTTCTTAACTTTAACGAACGCTTATTCCATTCGTTCAAATGTTTCTGGAGTGTTTTTATTGTTTCATCATCTTGTTTACTCAGTCTATAGGGTAGTTAAAGTCAACAAATAAGAAAAAGAATTTACAGAACAAACAGTGCGTCCTTCATATAGACCAGAGGTCACCTTCCCTTCTCCTGGAAGTTTCTGCCTTTAACCCAAACTTCACACACTTCATTCAGCTAATCAATGGCTTTGAAGGGCAAAAGGTAAATGGATCATATAGCGTCGATCACACTTGGGGTCTGCAGCACAGCAGCTCTCCTGGAGCGAGGTTGGTGACCACAGACACAGACTGAAAAAACTGCCCACACAGACTTACAATAAACTACATTAATGTGGCAATAGACGATCAAATAATGGGAAAGTGTACACTATATGGACAAATACATATGTCAAATACATAGACTTTAATATGGAGTTGGTCAACCTTTGCAGCTATAACAGCTTCCACTCTTCTTGGAAGGCTTTCCACAAGATTTTGGAGTTTCTGTGGGAATCTGTGCCTTTTCATTCTGTAGAGCATTTATGAGGTCAGGCACTGATGTTGGACGAGAAGTCCTGGCTCACAATCTCTGTTCCAATTCCAGAAAGTGTCCTTTCTTTGGAGTATGAATGGATTTTATTTAGCAGAAAATGACCATATTGACTTAAAAAATGCATTCTTGTGAGTGGACATGGACTCAACTAATGATCACGGATTTCTATTCAGCAAATCATTTCAAGGAGACTCTTTTAGTCTGCAAAATGGGTACATTTTGGGCAAGGCATTTCATTCTCACCCACTTTCACTATATTTAACCACATTTCATAAAGGGTACATGAATGTTCTAAAATTAGTTTACTAATGGTTCCCACTCACTTTATTGAGTGTGAATATCTGATGATGCTGACAGATGTAATGCGAACTGATGGAGACCACAAAGCAAAATCAGTAACCTGCAAGACCTGACATTTAACAGTATGTGCAGGGTTCTTATTTGGTAAGCAACAGGCCAATAAAATTATTTGTGCTTTTTAACTGCTTCTTAATTATCTCTGAAGTTTTTATGACTTGATTCATGACCCTACATACATATTGAACCACTTATAGTATTTCACTTTCTTTCCTCTTCATGATAAGTGCGAGCACAGTACATTTTTACAGCTTCAGGTCACACAACCCACATTTCCTTGTTCATTCCTTACAATTTCCCAGACTCCGAACAAGTGTGTTCCTAAATATTACATGTTTAATGGAAAAATTGGATATATTTTGTAAAGCTTAGTGGAATCTAATTCCTGTGTTAGTAGTGTCAGAATGAAAAATGATGATAACGCAAACAATCTGAGTTGACCTTGAAGTCAGCCAGAGAAATTTCCATCAGCTTTGATTGTTGTTGTTGTTGGCGGTGTTGTTATGGTAACCCATAAGATGCCAGTAAGGCAGAATCCACTTGGTCTATGATTTCTGACCCAAAGACTATCAGTCTTTGAGTACAGCTGCTCTCCCATGCAGTAAATATCTGGAAATTAATATAAACAGAATTTAATTGAAATGAATTTAATTAAAGTGAAGTGATGTGATGTGAAGGGAACTGAAATGAACTGAAATGACATCACATAGAATACATACAAGCATATCCAGGGTGCAAATTGCAGAGAGGTTTTGGGTGAGCTGGTTTTTCATTTTTTTAACTCTTAATACTAAGATGTTTCCCCACCATGTTGTAAATACCCTTGAACAGTTAGCTTTACCTATTTTTACTGACTGAGACTGTGTCAGGGTTCACTTGCTCCTTACATATTCATGCACTGTAAAGAGAAAACAGAAGTATCTAGGAAAAGCATGCCAGAATTTAACTAACTGAAGAAAATAACTTTTTTACCTGTCACTTTTTTAAGTGTCACGGCATTAAATGTAATCTGAGTTGCTTCTTTGAGCGAAACACTCAAGAGTTGTTTTATGTTCAGCAACCGGAGGACGATAACCTTTCTTTTATCCAGCTTTGCAGAACCAGACAGGACCACACATCACACTTTATTCAATTCATGAAGATTATAATTGATTACAACTGATTATAATTTATAAATGATTATACATTTATTGATTTGAATTCCTCTTTAAAAGTACAATGCAGCACCTTTGGCCCCAAGCCATACCTTTTTTCAAGACACCTGATCTATGAGTCACACCCTAACAGACATCACCTCTTTCAGGTCACAGCATCATGTAATAATAGTCATTACAATGCGCACTATCATTTGCTGTGCGGTTATTATGCCGCATGTGTTTTGGTGTCCCAAAAATACTTGTCGACACCCGGCGTGAGACCCGTGCTACACCCCTGTACCCACTAAATGGTCATGGTGGTTTTCTGCTAAATAGAACCCATGAGTAAGCATTAAGAGTAAATGCTAGATGTAAATGAAGTAATGCCGAAAACCCACATTGCATCTTGTCCCACGGACACAGAGAACAAAACTCGTTTGGTGAAAAAATGTTATTACTTCCTACTAATAAAACGTCATTACTTCTGGATAAAGAAATCCAGAATACATAAAAAACCAAAGACAATACTTTGTCATATGTATATTTGAAGTACCTTGCTGATGCAAAATATTATTTTATGCCTGTCAAACTGTCTCGTCTTTGGAATACTGAGTAGATTAAATGAAAGAAATGGGAACAAATGTTTTACTGCGACAGGTTGCAAAGTGCCTAAAGATTCAAGGTGCCTAGATAAAGGAGTTCCAACCACTCAGCATTCAGCACCACCAATATACTGATCACTGCCCCATCATCTGGAACCATCTGCACCTGTTTCTTCACAGGTTAGAGGGTTTTATTATGCTTGAATTATTCATACATGGGTCACTCTGTGACTTAAAAAATAAAAACATTCCTCTGAAACTAGTCAGGTTCAGGGATCAGACTGAAAATGAGTCTTTGAAAGTTCCTCAGGAGGCCTGGAGACTACATTTAAAAATAAAAGTATGTCTGGCTCCTCATAAGCAAAATATGAAGAAATTAGACTTTTGACTTGTGCACAGTACTGTATATCGCTATATAATTTATTTACTTATTTATGTATTTATTTTTATTTATTTATTCATTCATTCATTCATTTGTTTGTTTCTTTGTCCAGCTATTTATTTTATTTTTTTTATTTTATTTTTTGCAAACTGCTTTTAATGCAATGCCATTTAAACACTTCAACATGCTCGGAGGAAAACACAAACTGCCAAATCTGTTAATAAACAAACAAAGACCATTTGAGAAGGTGTTTTGACAATTCTTGTTGTTGTGGGGAGGTGGGGTGTCTGAGGTCAGGGAAGCCACTCATGGACCTCTAGTCTGAGGAGACAACAGAACTTTTACCCCTCGGGGTCAGGAGATGTCCCTTGTAAACAGGAAAGAAAGGAGAGACGACAGGTTCGAGCTGACTGCTTGGACAGTAGAGAGGGTGTCATGTGACAACGGTATGTGAGCAGGACAGCCGTGACTGCGATATTATTTCTCACTGTAGAGACCGTCAGCAGAAATATCAGAGAAAGAGGGAGGGGGGAATCTACGAGAAAAATGAGTTTTACTCAGTTTTACTGTCACTGAAGATGACAGAATCTCTGAATAGCATCAAAATGTCTCAACACCTTAATGCATTTAAAGGTGACTGTGTTTAATGCTTTTAAAACTTTAGTTTTGCACTCGAGGCTAATGTGGCTAACGAGGAAAGGAAACTTATAGCTGCCAACCTAGTATCATGCAAAGTGCATTTATCTCACACTTGCTTCAAACTGCACGACATTCTAAAGTAATGTCAAATTGATTTCTTCAATGGTTTCTGACACTGTAGCTATAACAGAAAATGGTCACTTAGCTAAAAACAGTATTAGCTTAGCTAAAACTGTCATTTTCACACATGACAGCATGTTATGAAACAGTGATAGAAACCACATAAGCAAGGCCTTTTGAGATTATACAGTATTTTGAAATAGGCATATATTTTAATAGTTTTAATAAGCAAGCTTCCATATCCCATGCAAAACTAAGATCTCAGATCCCATGCAAAATTAATGTCTTTACATCTGAGATTAGATTAAATTTGTCTAATTTTGATTTTTGGCCAACCCAAATTCTGATCCTAATCCTAATCCTACTCCTAATCTGAATCCAAAAATTGGCACCTACCAAAAGACACTATCACATCCCCAGTCAGCGGCCACTAGAGGTCGCTGTTGCCTAAATAATGGATAGGCTTTTATGTTTACTGGGGGTGTGGCCTCATCCCTGGCCAGGGAGATTAGTAAAAGCAAGAGGCTTCGCTCCCTAGTCAAGAAGCTCCACTCCCAAGCCAGAAAGCTTGGCTTCTGAGCCAATAAGCTCCGCTCCCGAGTCAAGAAGCTCTGCTCCCAAGCCATGCAGCTACAATCCTGAGCCAAGAAGTTTCATTCCTGGGCTGCATACAGCCGGTGGCTGCACCTAGAAAGTCAGGCCCCTCAGCAGTCCCGCTAGGCCCATTAGAGGTGCCACAAGGCCTCTTAGTGGAGCCATTAAGGCCCATGTTGGTGTCACTGCAGCCTCAGCCACTGGTGCCAGTGTCCAGATGGCTAAAGCCACTTTCGCTGGCCACCCAGCAGCCTCAGCCACTAGTGCCAGTGCCCAGAAGGCTCAGGCCACTCTCGCTGGCCACCCAGCAGCCTCAGCCACTAGTGCCAGTGCCAAGCTGCCTCAGCCCCTAGTGTCAGCCCAAGGACAGCCAAAGCCTCCCATGCTGGCACCATGATGCCTGCAGCCGCCTGTCCCCATAGCGCTAGTCCGCAACACCCCAGATGCCCCAGCATCGGTTTTCGCACCGGCTTCCAAAGCTGCAGTCCCCTTACCGGTTCCTGCACCGGCTTCCCAAGCTGTGATCCCCTACCGGTTCCCGCACCGGTTTCCCAAGCTGCGGCCCCTGTACTGGTTCCTGCACTGGTTATCCGAGCTGAGACTCCTAAGCCAGTTCTCGCACCGGCTCCCCAAGCTGCGGTCCCCCTACCGGATCCCGCACCGGTTCCCCAAGCTGCGGTCCCCCTACCGGTTCCTGCACCGGTTCCCCAAGCTGTGGGCCCTGTACCAGTTCCCGCACCGCTTGCCCAAACTGCGGCTACTGCACCGGCCGCCCAAGCTGAAGCTCCAGTGGTCCCTACTCCTGAGTCCCCGGTTCCTGCAGTGGCTCCTGCTGCCTTGATGGGCTCGCTGCCATGCCAGCCACCTCCTTGGCATAGTCCTGGACGGCCTGACGCTCTGGGGGTGTGTCAAAAGGGCCATCAGGCCTCCTTTGTGTTGGCCTGATGGCCCTTTTGGGTGCCCCAGAGTGGCGCCTTTAGGGTGGTGGTTCTGTCACATCCCCAGTCAGAGGCCGCTGTTGCCCAAATAATGGATAGGCTTTTATGTTGACTGGGGGTGTGGCCTCATCCCTGGCCAGGGAGATTAGTAAGAGCTCTTGGCTGGCCAGGGATGAAGCACTGATCATGTTCAGGTGTTTGTTTTGTGCCATGTATAAAAGCCTGTTTCCCTCCATTGTTGATTCTCCCTCACTTTGTCCTTGGTGTTGGGTTTGTTCGGGTCCCCCTTGATTTTGTGTTTTCTGGCCACCATGCCTTTTACTTTGAGTTTGTAAATAAAGCAAAGAACATGGAAGTCTGCTTTTGTGCCTCCTGCCCGAGCGAGCTCAGCCTGGACGTGACGGACACCTGCCAGAAAGAAGGCGGTAAAGTCAACTCAAAGAAATTTACACAGGGTTGTTGGAGCTTTTGCCAAGTCATTTGGTTCACTGAGTACAAGTGAACTCAAGTCTGATATCACACCAGATATCATCAAATCAAGCAAGATAATAGCAAAAAACGTTGTACAATGCATTGTTTGCAACTGGCAATAGTGTAAGTGTCAGAGTACAGAGCCTTTCACCTCACTTACTGTTCCTGATAAATATTTATGATGACTATAAACCCTACTGTTCTCCTCCAGGCCTGGCTCAACTTTGATACTGTTGACTGTAAACAGTATCAGATACATAGTATCTGCACATGTGAGCCAAGTATTTTGTATTTAACAGTCCCGGAAGGAGCTGGAGGAGTCTTAAAGAAAGGACAAAGCGTGGGGCTGAATCGGAGACCCATGTTTGGACACTGCAATGCCCCGCCGCGGATTATTGGCCTGTAATTGAAACCCAGCTTTCAAAATGAGCTGAAAACCACCCCTCTCCGAGGCCCCCAAAAGAGTGACCTGCAGGAGCCTTGTTGGCCAAATTTCTTTTGTGACCAGGGTGGCAATTAGTAGCTCTGTTGACGACTGTGGGTGTCATTTCTGCTGTGGCAATGAGCTGCAGACAGAAACGCTCAACACAGTGTCTTTTACCTGTCTGCTGCTCTGCCAGTCAATAATTGATGGCTGCTCGCTTCATTGTCACCAAAAAATTCATACCAAGAAAGGAGTGTCAGGCTCACCTTTCTTATTAAGTCAGCCTGAAAGTTTAATGGGCACCCCATCCTCCACCGACCTATTGTGGCCACTTTTCAGATTTTGAAGTGAGAGCTTCTCATCCAACACACAGGAGGAGCACTGTTCCAAGAAAGCCATGGCGTGACAATTCTGATCTGATTCAGTTCAGAGCCACCTGAGCTACTACAAGGGGACGAAAGTCATAAAAGTTTTAACAGTTACAGGGGAGCGATGGTACAGTGAGATCTGTGTGACAGGAACTCATGTATTATGCAGGCAGCCAGTTAGCCAGCTGCTATTGTTTAATTTCTGTGTAAGGTTACATACTGATACTCCTGCATTAGATTATAACAAATCTCGGCCGCTGTCAAGACAAGTCGAACTTCATCGTCATTTCTATGCATCACTGTGTCCAGCGAGGAACTAAATACAGTTACTCCTGAACAGTGTTTACATCCACACTTGACCTGGACTCAAGACTTGACTAGGACTCAAACCGCACAGACTTGACAAGATTTATGCTGTGGCCAAACAAGCAACATAGAAGAGCAACAGAGTGACCAGTCGCCATTCATTTTCAATATGAACTGGCGATTACAGCGACAAGTGACTGTCATGTCACCAATTAGACAGCATGAAAATAGGCTGGGAAAACTTAACACTAGCAGAAAGTGATTTGTGAACATCTCTGAGAGAAGCAGATCAAACTTTTTTTCAGAAAAACGTTTAAAATAAAAAATAGCTAAAGGCTATACAGAAAAATGGAACATATTAAATAAATGATTTACAAACTATTATATATTATTTGTGATATAATAGTGGACAATACACTATACAGCACACCTATAGTAAACTGTACAAATAGTAAGTACTTGACCGCAGGCAGTAAGTACAAAAAGATAGACAATGAAACAAAGAGGACAATGAGGTCTTTAGCATCAGTGGCTATTTAAACTATTGACTGTGTAAACTGTAAACATAGATCCTGGCAGCTGTTAACACTGTTAAAGTGGATATTGAAGAGAATGTGTCCAGTGCAAAGGGGAAAATGTTTGCCTCATGTAAAGTGACTGAGGGCATGAGGTAACTTGCTGTAGACTGTTAGATCATCAATGGAATCAATGAGTCAGCACCATAAAGACCTAAGCACAATAAAAATACAACATATGGTGCTTACAGACTAACACTACTGCATTATAACAAGGCCAGTGGGTGCTACACTGATAACATTGTAACAAGAACAACACAGTCTAAAAGAGTCTAAAAACTGGGCCATAAAATCTCTATAGGTTAAAACAACTTTTAGATTCTCTTTCACTTTTTCAGCAGAATGACCCTTAACATAGTAAAATAAATATGTGATTACTGGAGAAAACGCTACATTAGATCTAGCTAAACCTGACCTGGAGATTATCATAGTCATGGCCAGAAATTTACATACACACATAAAATCGTTATTTTTTGTGATGATTAGACACTATATTTCATTATCACAAAAAAATGAATTTATTGTGTGTTGTTTGAAAACAACACAGGGTCAAAATTAAACAATGTCCCATAGTACTTCATACTTCTGGCTCAATTCTGTTTGGATTTTTGGCCATTGTGTTTAGCAAAATTCGTAGAGTTCAACCGCATTTGTTGGTTTGCTGCAATTTTATCCATTTTTTTACTTTGTGCAATGCATCAGAAAAACAGCCCCTGAGCATGAGGCTACTACCACCACCATGCTTCACAGCTGTTTCAGCGTTCTTGGGACTGAAAGCCTTAATTTTTCTCCTCTTAGCTTTTTCTTCGTCCATGCAATCAGCTAGAAACTGATCGGAACACATCTGTTCCTGCACAATTTGCTTGAAGGTGCCAGTTTTGGAGCAGATGTCTTCCTCTCAGCCTGTGGTAATGCAAAACTTCCTCGAGGGTGGACTGTGACACTGGTGATCCAGCAGCTTCCAGTTCAAGACAGACCATTTTCCTGGTGATTCTTGGATTTCACCTGACCATCCAGACCAATTTCCTCTCAGCTTAGGGTGACAGTTTGTTTTTTCACTGACCTTGGGAACATGACCACAGGTCTAAATAATTTGTACCAACGAACAGTTGTTTGTACTGATGATCTTGGAACTTGAAGGTGGTTATACCGATATGTGAGCTAAAATGGTTATTCAGTTATGAATTCATAAGAAACCGCCCAATGAAAATGTCTTTGCTTTTTTCGAAATAAGAGAATTTTATGAGGTTTGTGACCAGTGTAAATGTTGCAGTACAATCGTGGTGTCACACAGCTTGTTCAGACATTTACACACAGCTTGTTCAGTCTATCATGATTTGTTTTACATTGAGTGCAGTTAATTTATGGATGCATTCTACAGAGTTTTGACCTACTTGTACACCAGTTTAATTGTTGGATCTTTGCGGTTTGGATGATTGACTCTCTGTCACCTTTGTTTAACCCCATGTGATCATTTCTAGGAACTAGAAAGAGCTGTCAGTGGAGTAAAGGTCTTGTCAATCTTGTCTAAAGTGCTGGCACATGACCATGTGTTTGTGGCTCCATTTCCTTATACTGGACCCGATGCTTACTGTTACATTTCACCAGCGGCTCAGTTTCGTCCCAACACCCCGGCTGCGGCCATCAGATCTGCCCATTACCTCACAAGTTTCTGCTGTCCGTGGCCATCGCAACTCCAGGACATCACCATACAATGAATTTTTAAAGCCTGACAAGCTGTCGGAACACCAAACTGAACTGTGCATTTTAATTAAATTTCTTTTACTCACTGTTTTCCCACTGATAGACATACACAGCATCAGTTGTTTTCATTTTAATCTGAAACCAACTAATATATAAGTTATATATCATAACTATATAACTATACCAGTGGTTTACAATACTTGTACTATTACTAGGCAAGTTATATAACATCACTACATAATTATATATTATATACCATAACTGTATAACTATTCTAGTTATATACAATAACTATATATAATTATATACATATACTAATTATAACTATTCAAGTTATGTTTCATAATTATATCTGATACACCAGTTCTGTTGCAGATAAGTTTTCTTGCACACTTAAAATGGGACATTTACAAATTTGGTAAAGGTACACATTAGGAAAATATGTATTAAAAATCTTTGCACCACACTGCAAAAGCCAAAATTGAGCAACTTAGCAGTGTTGAAAAAGTTGCTTATATAAAGTAAACAAAATAAGCCAAAAAAAAAAGCAAAAATATCCAGATATCTCAAGCACACTGCAAAAAACATAGCAACTAAAATTCTCATTTTAATGCAATACAATGTATTTGTCTCAGATATAAACATTTTGCCTATTCTGCTTATTTTTCAACAATCCTACGAAGTAATATGTATCATATTTGTTTTCAGCATTAAATGAAATTAAATGTTAAGCCTCGTGTTAAAACACAGAAGGTGCACAAATGAACAGAAGCACCATTTTATCAGAAACAAAGCTGTACATTGTAGGTATACACTTGCTGATCGGAACACATCTGTTCCTGCACAATTTGTAAGCCCTCTTCTATCTCATCCATTACTGGAATAGGACCACCACAGCACCACCCGGAAAAAATGAATAATTTGTACTTAATGGCTGTTTTGACTGGAAATTTAATAAATGAACAGGTGGTCCATTGCGCCTGCAGCACTTCTTAAACCTCTCAGGTAACAAACACTGGCCTGTTTTAACAGGTCAGTCAGTCAGTCACCCCCTGATGCAAATCTGAGCATCAGCTCATCAGATCACAGCAGCAACACCAAAACACACACACACACACACACACACACACACACACACACAGATCTCCAGGATCAGCAGTAAAAGAGCACATACAGAGCTTTGGCTGCAGAAGAGATCACAGGTGTGCTGACAGAACAGCCATCGTCCCTTGCAGAACGCTGATACCACACACACACACACATACACTCTAGGCACAGTGTGTCAAAGAATCTCCACAAAAATAAATATTAAAAAAATCTAATAAGGTTCTGATCAAAGATAACTGCCATAAATATAGGTTGACTCAGATACAAGTTATCAATAATGATCAATTACTGCATATTAGATGTTTATAACAAACTCAAATTAGCATGAAATTTGCCAGTCTGTGAGAACACTGAGCAAATGTAGGATTATATAATTCATTTAAGACTTCTTATCAAGGGACTACTACAAAAATTCAATAACTACTATGAAACTAATACGTTGTAATGTACTTATGAGTCAGGATTTTTACATCCCACATACAGGCCTTTACAACTGAAGAGGTTTTAGATCATTATTCAGTGTCCCATTGGTGATAATGAGGCGGCTTTGTCTCTTGAGGCTCTACTCGTGCTAATCCTTGGATTCAAACCCTGTATCTGGCTGCCCTCTAGTGGACATGAGACTCAAGCAAGATTATCTATGATTTATTGACTAAATATATCAACTAAGGGGCTGGAGATGGGAGGTGGAGTGTGTTCAGCTGTATTAGCTATTGAAAACACACACAGGAAGAAAGGTGTTGCACACTAATCATAGTACTTTTGACCACCAAAATGTTTTCCTGCAGGTGTGTCATTATAAGTATGTTCAACATGTTTAGAAAAAAAAAAGGAAAATCAGCGTTATGTTTGGAAGAGTGCACGACTGATTTCCGAGCATTTGAATTAGAGTCAGTAATAAAATAAAAGATCAAACCCACACCAAGTTAGATCAGAAACAAGTACGTGTCCACATGTATAATTTTATTACATCAATTGAATAGTAAAGATCTTTTTTAAGAAATTATTTGAAAAATACTTCAAGTAATTGGGGCAGCTGGTGGCCTAGTGGTTAGGGAGTTTGCCATGAGATCAGAAGGTTGTGAGTTCAAATCCCTGGACTGCTAGTGTCATCACTGAGGTACCCTTGAGCCAGGTACCATTCCCACACACTGCTCCCCGGCCGCCCATCGTTGGTGGCAGCCCACTGCTTCACTTGGTGAATGGATTAAATGCGGAGAAATAATTTCACGCTGTGGTGTGTTCACGCATAACTATAAGGGGCCACGTTACTTTACTTTATATTAAAGTGAATCAGACTGTGGAATTGGAAACTGAACTAGCCAATCAGAGAGCAGGAGAGAAAAATGAATGGCTTGTTGTTCCAGTTGCTTGCTGTACAATCAACATGCAAGTTTGACTTTTTTTGCAATGTTGCCAGAGTGGAAATAAACCTGGCAGTTTAATTGTCCGATGTAAAGTATTTAAACTAAACTAAAGCATGTTCAAGCCACAATCATTACGGATCCAAAGCATCTACTGATCAAATAATGTGGTTAAAGTTCACACAAATAAAAAAAGCATTTTAAGGAACACAAAGTCACATGATTTTCAGCCCTGTTTTCTTGAGGGGAGGGTGGATCAGTATTGGAGTATTTCCAGTCCTTAGGTTTGCTTTGGATAATTAAACCTCGCCTGAATATTTGGATACTAAGTGTTTTCTATAAGTACAAAACTAAGTATCTATTCCTTTATGGAGGAAAAATCTATATTTTAAATTAAACACGGTAGAGTATCAAACATGTCAGTGTCACAGGTGTGCTGAGAAAGATCCATCCTGACTGCTTTTATTCTATTAGTCTTTGTGTATTCTGATTAATTCTGTCACACCTTATATAAAAGTGAAAGCACTCACATGAAATTACTGTAATTAGTATAACTTAGTATAATATTGGCTTTTAGTATATTGTACTATAAGTTAATACTGTACTATTTTATTTACACAAGACTTTTAAGCCAGGTTTAGGTCATTTAGTCGTATAGAGCATATACAGCTCACAAAACAATAAGAGATCACTGCAAAAATGTTCAATTTCTCAGGTTTTATCTTTTATAGGTGCAAGTATTGAACATTGAACAGCTTTGCCTTAGTTTTTAAGAGCTGCTGACAATATTTCTCCTCATTTCCAAATAAAAATAGTGTTCTTTAAAGCATCATTTTAAAGGAAATGACAAAACATCAAAATAAGAGAAATGATGCAGTGTTTACAGAACTTGAATAATTCAAAGAAAGCAAATCTCTTGTTTTCTCTTAAACAAAATGGCAATAATTACCTTTGACGTACTTCTAGTAGTGTTTTGCCATCCAACTGGTCACACTGCAAGAGGAGGGTGTTGATTACAGCAGTGTTTTTTATACTTTTCCTCATTAAATAAGATTTGATTCTGAATCACCTAATCAGTACCTCATAAAGCAGAATAAGGTGCTTGTGTAGGAATTTAACAGACACTGGCATGAAATGGTTGTCATACTCACAGAGATGCTGATTAAAATTTAAAATAAATTGCAGTGGTCTCTTTTTTTCCGGCACTGTAGAGTGAAAGTTTGCGTTTGCAGCATGTTGATGGATGCGGTTGAACCCAAAAAGACTCTACGATTTAATCTGAGTTGACTCTAAAGCTTTTGACTCCACAAACTGATTTTCCAGGTTCTTTTGTCGTCAGTCTCCAGACAGCCTGAGTGAAAAAAATGCATTCTTCCACAATACAAACATCACTAGACACTAGTTTTATTTTGCTTTGGACAAAGTAATCAGTAAAATATGAATACATTATAATATTATAACATATATTATAATATTAAAAATATATATTATTACCCAGGTAGGGATTCAGCAGTTACAGGAAATGAATGAACGAATGAATTAATAAATATATTATTATGCATTATTATCTTGCTATGAAGTGCAATTATTTATCTTGTGCAATACTGTCTACCACGTGCACTCTTATCAGGTGCTAAACCATTATCATGTGCAACATCTTATTATGAGCAGTAGTCTTACCATGTGATTATCAATACTTAAGCCAATATTACTGATCTACTACTGATCTCTATTCCGTGCAAAAACACTATCCAAACTACCATCTGTTTTGTCAGAAATTCACTAACTTGCCAAACAGGTCATATAATCCACTAAATTTTGGACTTGACTACATGGATTCCACTCATTTGATATTAAAACTGGAATCGACTACAAATACACTATATGGACAAAAGTATTAGGACACACCTATTTTCCAGGGTTTGGGGTAGGCCCCTTACTTCCAACGAATGGCAATCTTAATGTTTCAGCATACCAAGACATTTTGGACAACGCCATGCTTGCAACTTTGTGGACACAGTTTGGAGAAGAACCTTTTCTAATCCAGCATGACTTTACCCCAGTGCACAAAGCAAGGGCCATAAAAACATAATTGGATGAGTTCAGTGTGGATGAACTTGACTGGCCCGGACAGAGTCCTGACCTCAACCCCATCCAACACCTTTGGGAGGAACTGCAATGCGAGCCAGGCCTTCTCGTCCAACACCAGTGTCTGACCTCATAAATGCTCTACAGAATGAATGAACGGACACAAATTCCCACAGAAACACAACATTAAAGTCTATGTATTTAAAGGCAATGTCATTACAATGTTTGGGGGGTTGGTCAGGCGTCCCAATATATTTGTCCAGATAATGTCTGTGTCCAGATAGTATCCACTGTACAGTGGAGGGGGGACTTTTAGTTTCTCCGGATATGATGTTGCCAGGCCTTTTCCACTTCGAGCTCGGTAGCTAGGTGCTACGGGACGGGCTGTCGAGAGATCTACCCCCCAAAAGCCTCTTTATTCTGATTTGCTTTGTTTTGGCCGGGAGCGTGTCAGAGACCATGTCCATGTACCAGGTAAAGCCTGTCTGTGGGGGTGAGATAAAGATTGATCTGCCCACGTGCATGTACACGTTACCCAGTGTCCACGGGCAGCAGGGCAGCAGCTGCGGAGACCACGCGCTCCAGGTAAATCCCTACCGACCTGTCACTGCTCAGAGACACGCTCCTGTCCCCCTCTGTCCCGGGACAAGACGGCAATTGTCTCAGCTTTAGCTGTGAACGCAGAGCTCTGGCTGATGCAACTGATACGACCCTGCAACAATGAGTGTGTTCGTTTTCTTCGTCTGTGCGCCCTATTTACGCAAGTGTATTGAAATACAAGCCTATTCTAGACTCTTGTGTATAAACACGCGCTTTGTCCGTATTGCCATGCAAGGATAACATAATAACACTAGCCTCATTTGTGTGAGTTATGATAGAAATACATGGACAAAAGTATTGGGACGCCTGACAATTATACCAACAGGGGCTTTCGTGACATTGCATTCAAATACATAGACTTTAAAATGGAGTTGGTCCCCCCTGCACAGCTGTAACAGCTTCCACTGTTCTTGGAAGGCTTTCAAAAGATTTTGGAGTGTTTCTGTGGGGAATGTGTGTCTTTTCATGCTGTAGAGCATTTCTGAGGTCAGGCACTGATGTTAGACAAGAAGACCTGGCCGTTCCAGTAAATCCCAAAGGTTTTGGAAGGGGTTGAGGTCAGGGCTCTGTGTGGACCAGTCAAGTTCTTCCACACGGAACTCATCCAATCGTGTCTTTATGGACCTTGCTTTGTGCACTAGGGCACAGTCATGCTGGAATAGAAAAGGTTCTTCCCCAAACTGTGTTCACGAAGTTGGAAGCATGGCGTTGTCCAAAATTAATTGGTGTGGTGAAGCATTAAGATTGCCCTTCACTAGCAGTAAGGGGCCTAGCCCAAACCCTGGAAAACAGGTGTGTCCTAATACTTTTGTCCATATAGTGTAGAACTGCAGTGAAACTTCTTAGAAGGAGCTGAAGCTTGTCAGGGGCTTTTCTTCTCTTTTGGTGTAAAATAAAAGGTCAAATCTGAAAATAAAGATATTGGTGGCCTGAGTTACAGATCCTTTCACCAATAAAACGAAATAAAAATTCATGTGGGTTACAGTGCAACTAAGTAGTAAAAGGAAAACTTAAGTTAAAAGAAAGCACTGTCATAAGAAAATAGGAAAGTTTAGTTGTGTGAATAAATGTAAATGATCTTTAATGATGGTTATTGAGAATCAGTACTAAGCTGGTAGTCAGATCCTAACTGGTCAGAACTGAAAAACTGCTGTCAGTATTTGTGCAGCATTAATGCATTCTAACATAGCTGGTGTTTTCTAATGGATTGGATCAGTGGGAGGGATGAGAGTGATGCTCTGCACATCACCTACAGACATTTGTAGCAATTACTCCTCCCTCATAATACACTGCTCACAAAAATTAAAGGAACACTTTAAAGAAACACATTAGATACATCAGATCTCAATATGAAGTTG
>JBBJLS010097199.1:0-20990 GCA_037577275.1 Bryconaethiops microstoma | reverse complement strand
GTCCACATCCATTGTTCAACCAAGTTACTACATGCTCACTAGACCTAGACTCCCGACAAACGACACCTAAACAATACATGTAATACACTGACCTGTAGCTCAGGATTACAGGAGATGTTGGACTCTGCAGTTGGCTGGAACAGCTCAATACTATCCCCCTCCACTGAACACAACACATGGAATGTCATGACTGCACAAATGTACATAGTGTACAGAGTGATTGTGATATTACCCTGCACATAAAGGGGGGACCTTCCTGTGCCACCTGGGTCCAACTGGACGCCTCCCTCTACCTCTCCATAATGGCCGTTCCTTTATTGTTGACCAATGCCAACTCCTCTGCAGGCATGAAGGCTTCAAGAGGCCCTCCACCTGTCGCATTTGCACCAAACTTTTTTCATTGGCTGTAAAACACAGAAACAAGCTATTAACTGTAGCCTAGACACACTACATCTCTCATAATGAGTAGAAATATTGATGCATCAACTATCTATACAGGAGCCTACCACTTGAAATAATGTTTCTGTATTACATCTTTATTTGCAGCCAAGTACGCTTCCCAGTGCTATTGCATCTGAAATGTTAATACAGTTATCGTTAACACAGGATTACATACTGAGTAACCTCCCAGTAATTGCACTTTAGAGGGTATTAAATTAATTAAAAGGCCCACTCCTGACATGTGACACTTCTATATACCTCTATATGTATTTAAAGCTTTTATTAATTTTCAGACAACATTTAAATCGTATAATAAATAATATTCAACTAAGAACATAAGACAATGCACATGTACTTTCGCATTTACTCAGTCAGCAATACATTTCCAACAAGCCTGCGTGCCTTTGTTGGCTGCTGTGGTGTTGGACTTGCACTGCAGCACTGATTTGTGCTTCTCGTAGCCTTACATGATGTTCAGACATTCTTCCTCCATGAGGTACGGTGATCATGGAGTGATTTGAAATGGTGACTTGCTCTGTTAACGCACCCCGAGCACAGACAGTGATAAGTTCACTCAGGCTCAACTAATCAACATCTTATTTTGCTTCGTAGTACCGATTAACGCCACCTGGGACAACCGCGATTAGCCATTGATTTAAGTCAGACTTAATTAAATGCGCTTTGTAGTACAGGCCCCAGGTGTCTGATTGCCTTGCTAACTGCCACACCTAAACATAAGCAACCAGCACGAGGACAAGGAGCGTGGCGGATGAGGCCCGGACGTCACAAAAGCAAAAACGTAAGGTGCGTAGTTAAAACAGTACAATCCAAAAGCACCCACATATAGGAAAAACCACATTGTGATGTGATTAAAAAAATGTTTAATAATGCCTGTTTTTATAGTATAAACCTTAAATATGCCCCCAAATGTGCTCCCAAAACACTTTAATTTCATTTTAAACTCATTACCCGCAAAGAACATGTAAAGGTAGACCTGTATTTGAACTGTACAGTGTACACTGAACTCCTGCAGTGCTAGAATGTATAATGCCGATATTACCCCTATGTAGACCTCACTGTAATTCATGCATGGGCGTTTTCTTTGGTATATGCAGGGTAAATACAGTAATAAATTCATTTAATTTACAGTGATTAAAATACAGCGCTTTTAGAAGAACAAAACAAAAAACACAAGAACATTGGAGAAGCTCCACGGGGGAAATTCTGGACTGCAGCTGGCAGAGATGCGTCACAGGGCAGCAGCCAATCAGCAGCAAGGAGAAATAAATAACGTTCTTGGATTGACTACTTTCAAACCTCCAGCTGACTGTGATGTCTGGGCCTTGTCCACCATGCCCCCTCGTCTTTGTGCTGGGATGTTTATGATTGGGTGCGGCACTGAGCAGCGGAGGCCTGACAGCAGCTGGAAGGAAAGACCTTCAGAATCTCTCCTTCCCACACTGTGGGTGCAGTAGCCTGTCAAAGTCTCCTGCGTAGATTAGGAGATGTTGTCCAACAGGTGTGGCAGCTTAGCCACCATTCTCCTGCCACTCACAACCTCCAGAGAGCAGAGCTGGTCTTGCAGATCAGCCTGTTCAGCTTGCAGTGGTTAGGGCATTCACCTGCGATCAGGAAGTCATGGGTTTAATTCCCAAGACTGCAAGTGGTACCCTGAGCACCCATCTTGTTGGTACTGTCCCCACGGCACCCTGGGCGCTGTGTTCCTGGCTGCCACCTACTTCACTTGGTGAATGGGTTAAATGCAGAGGAAGAATTTCGTGCTGTTCACACTGTGTGTTGTGGTGTGTTCACGCATGACAGAATGGTCACTTTCACTTCACTTTCTGTTTCCAGCGGATATGTTGCTGCCCCAGCAGACCACTCTATAAAAGATGGCTTATGCCACTACTGAGTCATAAAAGGTCATCAGGAGCGGCTCCTGCTCTCCAAAAAACCTGAGTCTCTGCAGTAGGTAAAAACTACTCTGCCCTTTTTTGTAGCCAGCATTCATGTTATGAGTCCAGCCCAGTTTATTGTTCAGATGAATACCAAGTTATTTGTAGCTCTCCACAGCCTCAATGTCCTTTCCCTGGTTATTCAGTGGTTGCGATGGAGAATGTCTGTGCCTGCAGAAGTCTACCACCAGCTCCTTGGTTTTTCCAGTGTTTATTTGGAGGTAGTTCTGCTAGCACCAGTCCACAAAGTCAAGATATGGTTGGATGAGTGGATGAGTTCTGTATCGAATAACCTGACTGGCCTGCAGAAAACCCTGACCTCAACCCCATCCAACACCTTTGTGATGAGCTACAACAGTGCCTGATCAGGGCACAGATTTTCCACAGAAAAACTACAAAATCTTGTGAAATGCCTTCCAAGAAGAGTGGAAGCTGCTATAGCTGCAAATGGAAGACCAACTCCGTATTAAAGTCTGTGTATTAGAATGCAATGTCATTAAAGCTCTTGTTGGTGGAATGGTCAGGTGCCCCAATACTTTTTTCCATATAGTGTGTGTCTGTGTGTGATTCTGACTGGATAACTAGGTGAGATTAAGAGTTTTCACTGTTTGTGAAAGGTGTTGGAAAATGCTGTAATAATCATTTTTAATTCAATAGCTACTTTTCTACCCAGTCATGATAATTTTTTCATTCTCTGTAAAGCCATTTATATTTACACAAGATACACTTCAGAAGAACATTCTTAAAAAATATATTAATAACTGCAAGATTATTTCTAAAGAAAGAATAAAGACACAACGCAGTCTTGAATATTATCTGGTCTAACACTAGAATTGGTCGGGACCGTCTCTGGTCTAAAGCTGGGATTGGCTGGGACCGGCTCGGGTCTAACCCTAGAACTGGCCGGGACCGTCTTTGGTATACAGCTGGGATTGGCCGGGACCGGCTCGAGTCTAACCCTAGAACTGGCCGGGACTGTCTCTGGTCTACAGCTGGGATTGGCCGGGACCGGCTCGGGTCTAACCCTAGAATTGGCCGGGACCGTCTCTGGTCTAAAACTGGGATTTGCCTGTAAACTACAGAGGCGGACTGTGCGGGTGTAAGTGAGTACTACTACCCAATCATAGAGCAGGAGTCGTACAGGGGGCGGGGTTTATGTGAATATGGGCGGAGAAAACCAAAATGTGTGGTGCGGAACGGGGCCCGAGGAGTCGGCCATGTTGTTTGTCTGACAGCAGTGTAAGCAACAGGTTGGGAGCAGAAAACGTTCTGAGTTTCTCACGGCAACGACCAGCAGTCTCGCTCGTCACAGCAGTACTTTAAGAGACTGTGAAAGTGGACATTTACGCCTCCACGGGATTACGCCCTAACATTTAAGGCCGTTTTTCTTTGGATGTGTAATGTGAGTAGCAACTGTGTCACACTCAAAAATATTTCAGCTAGTTTTTTTGTTATGATTGCTACGTCTCCGTATTTTTTTGACATATCTAAACAACAGTTTCTCCCCTCGATATAGTCGATGTAGTTATCACTATTAATTTTAAACTTGTAACCAGTGATGAAGGTGAAGTTGACTGCTCATTCGATTTTCCGTTCCACCTTAAATGGTGCCAGGGCTCCAGTCAGAATTTAACGGAAATGTCGAAGAAACTAAACTGGCAAATAACATCAAACCACCGTGAGAGAAAAAACTTAAGTATCTAAATAAATGAAGTCACTGACAGGGTTCTTTAGACGGCGAGTATTCGCAGTGTTTCGTCAAAGAGTCTACTCAGATTATTTTAAGGAACCTGCTAGGCAAGTTGCAGACTAGTCTTTCAGGCTTGCAGCTGCACAGTGGATTGGACAGATTAGAAATAGTTAAGAGCAAATTCATGATATACTTGAGAAGTGATACATCACATGGTTATGACAGGCTGCAGCAGCTCACACCCAGTAAACCTGCAAGGGGTAGCTTTCCTCTGTCCTGAAGGTGCTTTCTCCCTCCAAGCCCTGTTTATCCAACAGTTACAAAATGCATGTTGTCGTATTGTTAAGGTTGCCATACTTGTTTTGTGTTCATGAACAACAGGATTCTGTTGCAAACCTTTCCTGGCCCTGGTTCTACACATTTCTAACTGTAACCTCAAGCCAGAGATCACTGATACAAAAAGCTTATGATTTCATATGTAGTAGTAGTAGTAAACCAGTAAAGCTGTAAGTGGCCCTGGCATTGTTGCAGGTTAAAAATCACATTCCAGGAATTGATCTCTTCAGATGTAGATTATAATATATAGGCTTGAAGGCTATATAGTAAAGCAGTTTTTTAGTTGGGTTTCCCTGACTGGCTTGAACATCAAGTCTAACATGTTTAGACTTCCAGATGATTTTGAAAATTTTGTTTTAGATACATTCAAAAGGGGCACTCAGGTCGAAATGGAAACAAAAATCTCTACCTCGGTTGTAAATATAATAATGTGTGTCCTACAGTGGTGCCATTCCTCTCTTTAATGAAATATTCCAGTTTAAAGACTATTAAATCCCTCTTTTGACATGCTTCTTGAAGGTGGGAGGGTCTGAATATGCTTTAGGGAGAACACTTGTGGGCAGGCTGTTCGAATTATTCTTTTTTTTTGCACTACTTCATAATGCATGGGAGGGCATATAGCTAACGTTTATGCTAGAATGAAGATATAATGGCGTCATTTACTGGTGTGTACACTGTTAGGCTAGCAGTCAAAATTTCTGTATTGCTGTGGGGAAGTTTTATTGTATGATGTATTTGCATAAACTTTGCTGAGTAACGTAATGATGGAACATTCCACTAACGCGTGCTTTTGTCATCAGTTTAGCACGACTGAATAGATCTCATTGCCTGGCAGCTGTATTAGGCCTGATGAACATTGTATGCCTGACGCCGGTGGTAAATTAAAATTTGTGCAAAATCTTTAACCTAAGATTTATTTTTTAGGTTTTAATTTTATATTCCAGCAGATTGACAGTGCTTTTTGAATAATGGTCCCAGAAACTCATTGTATTTATTGTCCTTTCATTAGCTTGGTGGTTTAACTCATGTCCAGCTAAATGTGTCACATTGGGGTATAACATGCATTCAGTTAAACAGGATTCTTCTGTCAAAAGACAAACTGTCATTGAACTGTACGTAGAGCAGAACTAACAGCAAGTTAAGAGTACAGTATCAGAAAAAGATGGATTCAAGCAAAGCATTGTATAATGGCTACATAAGTTCTATTTGAAAAGGCTTTAATGGCTCTTCTAAATTTTGCAGTTAAATTCAGTTTATTATAATAGTGACATAACGTTATATTATTATAATTAGGGAAAGGCAAGTTAATCCGTTATTATTGCATTAACACATTATTTAATTAATGCTGACAATTATTTTATGGCGCCTTAACGCAGGGTTTTAAAAAAAATTTTTAATCCTTTAAATGTAAATGTTTATTGCTTTTTTGTGTTTTTGTGCTTGTGCGTGTGCACCTGACTGACCATTACACCAACAGGGACTTTAATGACACTGCATTCAGATAATAGACTTTAAAAGGAAGCGGATTCCCCTTTCCAGCTGCTATAATGGTTCCACCCCCATGTTCCAGAACTATTTATCCAGCATCAGTACTGTTGTGTCAGAACAGGATCAAATCCTCACAGCAATGGTCTAACCATGGTGTAAAGTCTTCCCAGAAGAGTAAAGCAGCAAAAAGAGGACAGATTCCCCATAATATTCTTGATTTCAGAAGAAACTTATGTCTAAATTCTTATGATGTTAATGACACAGCATTCAGATACATAGACTTTCATATGGTGGTGTTCTGTCTTTGCAGCTGCTATAATGCTCTGGACTCTGAGTGTAACGAACTAGATAAAATATGAATGCCCTGCAGTGGCAGATAGCTTTGGTTTTATGTTTGATAGAATTACTTTAATGTTTAAATTTAGATTTACAAGAAATATTTGAACTGTAGCTGTGTTAAAGGGAACACTGCTGTTAAAAAGCACCTTATTTGTTTAAAGTGTTTGCAAAACTAATGTTATTGCCCTTTTGTTCATATAGCAGTACTTTAAAAATAAAAGTACCCAATACACTACTTTTGAATTAATTAATTAAATTGGCGTATAACGATGTGATTAATCGCAGAAAACCCAGCATTAATTATAATGCTGTATTTTGTATATTTTGTTATATTCCAGCATAATATAATATAATGTAATACAGGGGGTCCTTGAGTTACAACAGTCTGAACATATGACGTTTCGAGTTTACAACGCTCACTCCCACTCTCACTTGGCTTACATCGTTAGCGTAGTACTTACGGACTATGTGGGCGAACTAGTTTGGTAGCACGTGGTGGAAGAATATGCAGTGATGCGGCGTATAAGTGAGGAAGTTTTCCTTAGTTGTGTTTTTATGATTTTACAACTGTGTCAGAATAAATAAGTGACTTAAGCTGGGGTTTGTTTTGACCAACACCAAAATTCGGGTTGCATTACTGTCGAAGGAACGGGTCTGTTTTGTAACTCTAGGACCCCCTATATATCATAGAGATGGGGAAAAATTGGTTCAGTTATATATCATGATTCTTTTGTGCCATGATTCACATATTGCCTCACTGACATCATCCTGAGATGATAAGGCTGTGGAGAAACAAAAACCTTTTGTCAGCAGCAGCAACAGCAAATGTTGCTTTTTGTTAATGTGTATTCTGTTGTATTTTAAATTCTTTTGCATTGCTTGTATCATATACTTTTGAGGAGAAAATTATTTGGAGTATGCTACATTTACTTAAATTCAGCTGTGCAGCTGCTGATTAAAGCTTTAGCAATGTGAGTCAGCGTTGTTTATGTGGTTCAGGGTTATATATTTGTGAAGAAAATCACAATACCTATTAATCGGCACCTAGGCATCGTGATATCATATTGGGAGGTCACTAGTAATTTCCATCCCTATTATATTATGTTATATTATATTATATCAGTAAAAGACATCCTTTAGATGCTCTGTGACACATCATCAAATGCCATGATTGGTATTAATAATAAAATACTTACCATTTTATGAAAGCAATAGTCCACCTTTGCATTTTATTACACTTGAAAGGTGTTTAGAATGCTACAAAGAGATGTTCTGACATGGAAAACATTGAGCTACCTATGCATTGCTTTAGCATATAACAACAAGGTCAGCAACATCAATCAGAAACAATTAGTTCTCGGCTAACGATGTGAATTACTCATGAGGCCATTCTTTACAGCGTTTCTCTTTAATTCATTACTCTTGCAAAAGTCTGTGCAGACCACTGGACCAAAATGATTGCACTGTTTCAGCTACTTGTGGGATATACACTAGCAGTCAAAAGTTTTGGCACACCACAGGTTTTTAAACACTTATCCATTTGTTTCATAAACTAAAGATTTTTGTTCTTGTTAAGCATTGGAAAGTTGTTGAGTGAACAACTATAATTGAAATAAAACATTTTCTCACTCAGCTCATTCATCTTGCCTCAGACCTCAGTAAAGCCATGTCTGTAGCAGGTTTAAGATCAAGCTCATTTGATCGACCTCAATCACTCCAAAATTTTAAAGTTAGATAGGACTCGAGCTTAATTAAAATGAAAACAATTTTTCCAATGATAGCCTTATAGTCCAAGAGATAAATTAAAAAGGAGAAATATGAACTAGAAATATGTCTAGCTGATCAACTGCATCTGGTATAGTATAAAATGTGTGAACTGCTTTTTTAAGATGCAGGTGCACGTCAACTTGTAGCGTCCATTGACACAGCAATTGGCTTTTACAGGATTCCACAAACCACTTCAGGTTTAAACTCTGCACTGGGGCAGAGTTATAGTTCCACCAGAAAGTTCACACCCCTCCCACACTTCTTCCACATTTTGTTAAGTTACAGACATATTCTTAAATAGATTTGAGGAGAGTATTATTCTACACAAAAGGGTCCATAATGGGAAAGTGAAAATATGTTATCAGACATTTAAAAAAAAAATTATAAAACATTTAACCAGTTAAACTAGGGGTGTTAAGCGATTAAAAAAAAATCCGTCTAGTTAATTTTAAGACCTCTAATTAATGAATCTAAATTAATCGTATCACATTTTTTGCTGTGAAAGTGTTTACAGTAAAACTTTTTTTGCACTGTTCATGTGCAATATTGGTCACAAAAATATGACCTAATATGCTGAGGAAAAAAAATAAAAAATGCTTCAGCAGGAACAGTGATAGAACTAAGTTCATCTATTCGGTGCTGTTTAAGACAATGTGCATACAAGCACGGGCGTCAGAAGTATTTTGATGTTGGGGGACAAACTGCTTGGGGGGTCTGGAATGAGTGTAGGGGGATAGCTATAGCATAGTGTTTTCCTGGGGGGGTGGGGGGGCGTGCTGCATACAAATCGTTGGGTGGATAAGTGGTGGGACGAACTAGTGATTGCTAATGATTTTTAAAAGTAACCACCTAATATAATGGTTCCATCTAAAGCCTGGGATCAGGGGCTGTGCTGGCTCAGACCTCAGGGTTAGCTCCTAAATGCTTTGCGTTGAGGTGTTAATTTTGATGTGATGGTCTCAAATGATATAAAAATTCCTTATTAGCAAGCTTTAGGCAGTAAAACAGTTGCCTTGTCATTACAGGGTACTGTGAGGAAAAACTTTCCTCAAATCTATTTTATAATAAGTCTGTAACGTAACAAAATGTGGAAGAATACTTTCTAGTGGCAATGTAGAATCTTATACAGATTACTGTCATTTGTATGCATGAGACACTCCACCAGACAAGCTTGAACGTGATAGTTGCTTGTGAGAAAATCAGTCATTAGTGTCAAAAAACATTATTTTGTTAATCGTTTATTTCCTGTTCTGGTAGTGGAGGGCTATGTGCTACAGATTAGTTTACAATCATTGCTAGACTGATATCCATTAATTGTGGCTCATCAAATGTCTGTAGCTACTTCATCAAATAGAACCTTGACTACATTTAAAAACATGCTGTTCAGTCGTCATATCCTCAGATATGACGACTGACTCCTGGCCCAGTATATCCATGCAGTACTGTCCCATGGGCATCATCCAAGCTGAAGCTCCGGTCCAAATTGGTTTGAAATCAATGATGTCCAGAACTGAACTAAATGTGGACAGTGACTCTTTTCAATAGATTAACTGTTGTCAACCAGAAAGCCTTGCAAGCATGTTCCCTAGTGTAAGGACTAGATAGCTCTGTAATTTGTATTCTAAAGGCACTCATCAGTGTGTGTACTGTACCCTGTATGTCTTCATAGATGAGAGGTGAGTGTGAGCATATTACTGGCTGTCAGAGCACCTTGCCAAATAATTGCAAACACAGACTATATTCTCAGTCATAACTGCTTTGTAAGCAGTCTGTAGTCTGTCAGAAGAATCAAAGAAAATAGAGCAAAGATAAGCACTTTTAAGCATATAAAACATTACTAACAGTTGTACGTCTATCATTTTAAAATTAACTGCTGACAAAAAGTGTATATGATATAGCTATTTTATCAGGTAAGCACTGATCTGTGATCAGTATATTCTGCTCTTAGCTTCGTCTACCCACACAACCACAAGTTCTGGGTGGGAGTCCAGCCACATTGTTCTGGACCCTTTCTACTTCCTGTTTCATTGCTGCCTTCCTCTCTTCATTCTTCTGTGGTTGCTCAGCCACATGCAGGGTGGAGCAGGAGAGTAGGATGTGTTTGTTGGTGACATCACAGTCTAAATCTGTTCTTAGCTCCCTCCCATTTCAGTGTTTGAAATCTGTGTTTATTTTGTGGTTTTGTTTTGCTTTTATCATGTGGACAAGAAGTATGAAGCCTGTGATGTTCAATGCTTTAGTGGTAGGAGTGTCTTAAAACATCAGCTAATGAAAGCTACAATTGAGATGGTTTTTATAAGCCATGATCAATCAAGCTTTTCATGTTTGAATCTAGGTCATGCACAATCTAGGTAGTATGCAAAATAGTATGCAAAATCAGATGAAAAGGCTTTCAAACTTCTCATTTGCTTTGCATTGAAGAATGTTTTAACAGTGACTCTTTTATCAGCATGATGTCATGAAGATGAACTCCGGTCAAGCCATCACCTGTGGACTGTTATACTTGGTTTTCCAACAGCTTTAGTCAATTATTTGCGTTTGTGTTTACGGAGGTTGGGTGTGCTACAAATCCATAGAAATGTGTTTGTTGTGAGTACAATGTATTTCTACATTTGGTTTGATCATAAATCTACGTTTGGTTTGAACAAATAACATTTGTGGTTATAATTTTAAGATGCTTTCAGTTCATGCTGCCTATTTATAGAATGAAACTGCTCCTTTTGCCTGGGGAAGTGAATGTTATGTTACTCATTCAAGGTACATGATTGGACCTTAAGGACCATGTTGACTGTGCAAATTTGTTTTGGCATTCTGACCCAATATATTAATTATGACCCAAGCTATAAATATTGGGGAGTACCCAAGATTGGTTTAAGTGATTTGACTTAAAAAAGCCTAAATACTCAGTAGATCAATGGAGGGCAAGGAAAGATGAAAAGAAGAATCATTTGTGGCTGTTAGTCATAGATTCAGACTAGGATTGTATGATCTTTCAGTTAATTTTCTTTATCATTTTACAGTTACATGCTATTAATAATAACGATAAATAGTACAATGTGGGTTAAAATTAGCGCAACTTTATTTACATAAAAATGCGACTTGTGTTTAGGAATTTTTAGAAAAATGTCATATTAAAGAGTTTCATAAAGAGCATATCTATTTTGCTGAGCTTTTGGATCAGATTTCCAAAACCTTGTTGGGCTTGCTGTTAGTGTACCTGCTGACAAAATATGTGAGTGCAGGCAGATATTTTTATGGAATCACCTGCTTCTGAACAGAGGTCAGCCCAACCCTGGAGAAGGAGGAGCTAAGAGGGAAGAATTAACTGGAGAAATTGTGAAACAGATGGCGATCATACTTTATCTCAGCAGGCTTCTAGAAGGCTGTCCTGTAGGACCACATTCTTTTGTTTCCTCTAGACCGCTGCTCTCTTGTGCTGCATTATGCAACATGCACAGTCAGCTAGTGTGTGCATTATTTTCTTTCATCTTGTACAGCACTTTTGGTTTGCTAAACAAAGTTAGATTAGATCATATTTCTTGAGCAGATTAGCATGTATATTATTTCAGCTTCCAGGTGGTTTTGATATAGTTAATCCTTTATGTCAGGACAGTGCCTTTGATTTGTCTGTTGTCTTTGGCCTGTGCAGCAGAAAGACTAAAGGGAAGTACAGTAAAGCCCTGCTTAATTGCGATTCAGCAGTCGCGGTTTCAGTCTCGCGGATTTTTTCTGAGAGCTAAACTAATTGTTCACCGAAACCACCACACCTACGCGGAAACTGCAAATATCCTACACATTTTTTTGCTTTTGTGTCATCCGGGCCTCGTTTGCCACGCCCCCTCATCCTCGTGCTGGTTTTTTATGTTTGGGTGCAGTCACCTGTCCTCGGAGGCGGGAGGTTGGAAAGTAACCAATCCGAGAAGTTATTTATTTAGTTATTTAGCCAATCCGAGATGTTATTTATTTCTGCTTGCTGCCCTGTGACGCATCTCTGGCAGACGCAGTACAGAATTTCCCCCGTGGAGTGTCTCGAGTGTTCTCATGTTTTTCGTTTTGTTCTTCTTAAAGCCCTGTATTTTTATTAGATTTTAATTTAAATTGATTTATTACTGTATTTACCTACTTACACCAAAGAAAACAACCGCGCATGCCAAAGAAAATGCGCGTGCATTAATTATAGTAGAGTCTGTATATGGATAATGTTGGTATTTTACATTCTAGCACTGTGAGAGACAGCAGTTCAGTGTACATTGTACAGTACGGATACGGGTTTACCTTTTCATTTTCTTTAAGGGTAAAGTATTAAGTTGAGTTTAAAATGAAAAACTGTTTTGGGAGCATATTTGGGGGCATGTTTAGGGTTTAAACTACAAAAGTAGGCATTTTAAGGCATTTTTTCTTAACCACATCACATTCATGTTTTTTCACTATACGCAGGTGCTCTTGGAACGTAATGGTTTACTGTATATATAAATCATGAACCTGATGGAGCCAGTGTACATGTTGGGCATATTAGCATGATCCTGTAGTCTCCTTATTTTGTGTCCAGGTAATTAACAAAAGCTCCTCTTGATTGCTGTGGGGTTTTATGTCCCGAAAGACGCATAAAGCTGGCTGCTACATTTTTTTTAAACTGCTGTTAAGCACTGTACTTGTGCAGCTGTTGAGCATGCACAAGGATGCTGACTGCACAAGTATGTGTGTTAGTGTATGCTCACAATTGCCCAGCACCGTTGTACACCTTTATACCCTGAGAGCAGCACCAGTTGTGCAGTCTTAAACTCTTGATGACTAATGGTGACTAATGGAGTCTTCTGCTGTGTTTTAGAAATAATTTATTTTTCCTGTTTATAGCAATCAAATTTCATATGAATTGTCAGTACCGTTCTCCGATTGTTGTGTCAAAAACAAGGACATCTAGGCTGTTTAGCTATGTAAACAGGCCTTGGGTTTGTGAAAGGCGCTATAAATGTAACCTATTATTATTATTGTTATTATTATTATTATTATTATTATTATTACAGAGTTCATTGCAAATAGTGGCATGCATTTTCAAATGGACAGGATCGGCCTCTTCTATGTAATTAATTTTTTATTTTTACAAGCCTAAACATTCAAATACATATTTAGCAAAAATAAAATGTAATAAAAATGTCACATTTATATTAACACTTCTTGAGTATTTAAAGGTATTATGTAGTTTAACAAGCCGTGTTGTCCATCTCTAGCATCGACACTGTATTCGACCTATTCCATTTAAAACTGTAATCACCCCTTCCAAAGAGGAGCTGTTTTCCGGCCCCCCCCCCCCCCCCCCCCCTTCTCACACACAAACACAGACACACACACACACATTCTCTCTCTCTCTCGCTCTCTTTCTTCTTCACTACCCCTCTTGCTCTCTGACTGCAGGATGGGGAAGGAGAAAATCTTGCTCCTGCATTATTAATGGGTGGATGTTTCTTTTGTGTGTGTGTTTGGAGTGCAGATGCCTGAACTAGCCAGCTGAGGCGAAGACCAGGACACTTTCCTCCTGTCACCCCCTGCCACCACCTGCAGTCATGAATAGTAAGACCATCTTATATCTGTATGCATGAGAGTGCCTTACTTACGCTGTGTGTAGGTGAATAAACGAAATACGCATATGCAGTTGCTGCATTTCTCTGTGTCACTCTTTGGTGAACACATTCCTTTATTAAGCACATGCCATGCTAGCCTGAGTGCACTGTGCTGATAAAACCCTGTCTTACTGGACTGCTCACTCACGCTGTCAGTGGTGGAATAGCCTCATTGATCCAGTTCACTGTTATCTGAAAGATAGATTTTGCTGACGTGGCTTTTCTCTCTAGAAGAATGGTGGATAACACTTTGTGGCTTTAATAAATGTTTTTTAAATGTGTGGTTTGGGGTTAACTGGGCAGAATTTGGTATAGTATTTACCCATATTTGAAAATACTTTTGTTTGGTTGAAGAGTAGTATATAGAGTTTTGTGTGGTCACTGCTTAACCTGAAATCAAAGTGAACCTTTTTAACCTTCTTAACCTTTTAAAAATCACTTTAAAAGACAAAAAATTTACATTATTTTTAAGGTGTTAAAGTATAGTGACCTCTGCCCCTTTTAAACATAATTTGAGTTTTTATAGTATTGATGTGCAGAAGTGCAGAGAAAAATTATATTAACCAATATTATGTTTCATGTCCTACTGCCACCACCCCCAATTGGCTTCACATACTAAATACCTCAGAAAATACTGTATTTCACTTAGAAAAATGTCACAATGCAGAAGAATCTCTGTTTTTTAATAGCATTGTTTTTTAATAGCATTTGGTCTGAATGCTTTCTACAGCTTTCTCATATAACGTTTTTAAGCTGAGCAATGTTAATTTAAGGTTCATGTGATTTTTGGATTCAAATAAGTGTTGTGGATTTATTGTTTTCAGACATAAATTGTTGTTTTTTGTCTTGTTTTTTTTTTTTTTTTGTCTTTGTTTCTTCGTCTCCCATTCAGGTGGCCGTAGTATTTGGGCTATAACTCTAGAGGAGAGGGATAAGCATGATCAGAAATTTGACACTCTCTCCCCAACACAAGGTTTTGTGTCTGGTATGTACTCCAAGGTTGTAGTGTTCACCCATTTAAACATTTGGATAGTTGTGTCTACCTGCTTTTTTCAGCATATTGGTGTTTGAGAGGGCTAAAGGAAAATTGCCATTGCGATTGCTGTGAACATAGAGACCATTAACATTGAATATATATACTTCTTGGTTGGGATGTTGGAATTGTGGCCACACTGGTATGATGCTAAATACAGTTTTCATGTGCATGTTTTTGTGCTTATGGTGGTACAATCTGAATATGATAAGTTACAGCGCAGTATGCTTCTCTGAGCTTATGGTTGATGCTGGAACCACTGTTGTTGTAAATGTATTAAAAGCAGCCTAATTTCTTAGTTGGGGTGTTGCAGTGAATCAGAAGTTCACATCACAATGCAAAAATGTGGTAATGCATCACACAGAATGAGTATTCTTTTAAAATATCAGATTCAGCTGCATTGTTTCAACATCAAAGTTATCAAACAACCAACATTAATCAGCAAGCCATTCCAGCACATTCATGACATGTACAGTAGTCCTCCTGCTACCCAGCCTTAGTGTCATTAGTAGATGATGTTCATAATGAGAACATTAATTAATAAAGCCAGTATCATGGGGTAAGTGTATCATTAAATGGATTTAGTGCAGTACTGTGTATGGAACATTGAATACAATTTTGGTATAGTTTTTTATTAAATTTTCGGCTTTTCACCCATCCCTGTACAGAGGTTAAAACGTAAGCCAGAATGACAGCAAAATCTTAAATCATAATCGTTGATGTCTTTTCGTATATAGGGGAGCAGGCACGGAAGTTCTTCCTGCAGTCGGGTCTCCCTTCTACTGTGCTGGCAGACATCTGGTGAGAAATGAAATCTACAAACTAAAACAATGAAACATTATGCAAGTAATCCAAGTTTATGCTTAAAATCAAGTTTTATTGCTGATTTCACAATGTAGTGTTTTCACTTATTTGCTTTTTAGTCCTGTCAAAATTTGACCCTGTTTGGGTTTTTTTTTCCAATTTGTAAGGGTGGTCATAAACACACTAATCACCCTTGGTGAGGACCAAAACAACTGCAACAAGACAATTCCTGGATCGGTTTGTTTGTGGTGGGAACATGATCCAACCTTGATCCAACCCATCTACCATGTGTAGTCCATAAGTTTGAGCTAAACTGATGGCAAGAAAATACCATAAACAAGTGAAGCAAGTTTTTATTGCTGTTTTCATTTCACTGTGTAAACAACATTCTTCCAGGACCACAGTGCACACAAAGAACAGAAACAACACAAGACTACAGAAGTGCAGGCTAGCTGGACTATACAGAGTGCAGAAATCACAAAAAAATCATACTTGCTGAACACATCAGCATTCTGCTGGTATGGTTTTGCCTGGTATATTGCCCAGGAAATTATCATGGTTATTAGCTAATGCCATTGCTCCATATTAAATTGTACATCAATGTTTCTCTCACAGAAATATGCTCTAGTCCAGAACACAATAACCTTCTTTCTTTATTTGTGGGGCAGCTGATGGCCTAGTGGTTGTCCTTGCAATCGAAAGGTTGTGTGTTCGAATCCCACAATATTTGTCATATAGAAAATATGACACTGGAACAAAAGTTGTACTGTTTTTCATATGTTGTGTGTTGTAGCTGTTAAAATGTGTTCAAAGGTGGTTCTCATGATTGTGTACATGTTTGTTTGCTGCAGGGCCCTGGCTGACATGAACAAAGACGGTAAAATGGACCGTCTGGAGTTCTCCATTGCCATGAAACTGATTAAGATGAAGCTGCAAGGTCAGAATCTGCCCTCGGCTCTGCCCATCATCTTGAAACAGCCACCAGTACCTGCTCCTATGCCAGTAACACCACTTGGTGAGCTTCCATTTACCAACAAGCACCGTACCGGTTTAGATAGGAATGGTGATGCTTCAAGTTGTTCAGCTCTGTTCTCCTGTTTATTCCATATTAACCATTCACAGAATTTGTATCTCTATCTAGGGATAGGATCCATGACAAATATATCCATGGTGCCCACGATGCCCGTTCTTACCCCTATGGCTATGAACTCCACGTTGACCTCATTAGGCCCTATGCACGGCATGTCTCCCATGATACCCACTGCAATGGCTATGCCAATGATGCCCACCATTAGCACTCCTGCTCTGCCCAATGGACCTGTGGGTATCTTGCAGCCCACTTCTGTTGCTCTTCCTAATGGTAAGTTGGCACCATTGGGGCCTTCGAAGTTTGATCCCTGGCAATGACGAAGCTGTTGTCAAGCCTTCTACTAAGGAAACCCAGCTAGCAGGTGGAATCGGCTAAAGTTTTGAAGTTTAGCATATTTGCTGCTCAGGAAAAATGGCTGCTACATGAATGGCAATTAATTTAATTAAAGGTTTGAAAAGAATTAATTAAAGAAGATATGCATGCTAAAGGCTTTTTGTTAACAGTTTTCACTATTGGGTTTGATATTAGAAGGAACAGATATGCAGTTGTGGTACTCGTTAAATTACAGTACTATGGAAAAGTCGCATTTCTTTATATTTTGCATTGAATTGTAAAACCATTATTTTATGCCTATCAAACTGTCTTTATCTTTGATATATTGACCAAATTGAATGAAAGAAATGGGAACAAATGTTTTACTGCAACAAGATTATGGTGTTCCAGCTACTCCAGTCACCGGCCTGATTATGTTTGGTCATCTTAAATTGCCCCTTGGGTGATAAATATAGTTTTTTTTTTTTTAATTTTTGAATTAAAATCTGCACTTGTTTCTTCACTGGTTCATGCCTTTAGTAAGTTGGCTTTGTTACGCTTGAATGTACGTCACTGTGTGGCGGGGACTGCAGGGACTGCACTGAAAATGAGAGCCTTTAAACGTCTTTCAGGAAGGAAGCCTGCACAACTATTACTCAAGACTGTATTAATAAAAAAAAAATACAAAAAACATCTGGCACTTTAAAAGCAAACTATGAAGAAATGTGGGGTGGCTCAAGACTTTTGCAAAGTACTGTATCTGTGAAAAATAGTATCAGCTATCACTACATAATAGCAGTGATTACAGGATGAAGCAATATACAAGGCATCATGAAAAATCTTGCATTTCAATGGAATGCCAAGTCATTTTTTAGAATGCTGTACTCCTAGTCAGCAGTGTGTCTTTGCAGATGGCAAAGGGCTTGTATTCAGCCTCTACCACTCATTACTGAGCCAGCATTTTATGATTTCTTTCACTTAGGTCCTGTTCAGCTAGGCCTCTGTTGATAGCTAATATAATAAATGGTAAACTTGGATTATACAGAATATAATGTACTGAATAATCTTTCATATTTGTGTGTCTCCAGCCCTCCCACTAAGCAGTTCCTTTACTTCTTTGGGCTTTTCTTCCACTCCAATGAACATGTCCTCTTCACTTCTGGACCTAGGTTCAAGCAGGTGAGAACCTAAGTTGTTTTTGTTCTGTCATATGAGTATTAAGACAATTTAACAATGTAGCAATATGTTAATACGAATTATCCATTTTTTCTCTTTCCATTTTTTTATGAGAAAATTCTGACTCATACGCTGTTCTTTCTCTCAGCTCCAACTCCTCATCCACCACATCTTTGGCCAGTAGCTCTCCTAAGGTTGGCTCCTCAGATTGGGCTGTACCGCAGTCATCCCGCCTTAAATACCGACAGCAGTTCAACAGCCTGGATAAGCAGATGATTGGCTGTCTTTCAGGTATTTAGGAAAATGACCCTGTGCAACACATGTGATATTATCAAGATTATCAGATTCAGCAGTTCAGTTCAGATTATTGCCCTTACTTTAAGACTAACTTAGCCATAACATTAAAACCCCCCACCTAATATTGTGTAGGTGCCCTTTGGAGCTCTGACCAGTTTTCTCTTGTGTAACCCCATACACAGTATATATACAGTATCCCCTCATTTACAGGTGCTATTGTTATGAAATAATCAGTGTTATTCACTTTATCTGTCAGTGGTTTTAATGTTGTGACTGATTGATGTATAATTTGGTAAACATGTAGGAAAGGGTTAGGTGGTCATTACAGAAGAGATCTGGAAATAGCTTGGACTTGTTCTACATGTTTATAATGTTTTCTTTAAAGCATCTGTTGTGAGCTGTGTAGCTTTCTTTTGTTGACTGTTCCATAAATATTTAGTTAAATTGATTAAATTGAGTTTTCCTGTTTAAATCCTCTACTTTATATAAAAGCAATTGTAAATTGTATAGCTTGAAGCTTCTAAAGGCATATGAGAACCATTCACTTGCGGCTTGAAGTGCACTTCCACGTAGCAGTTGTATGAACTCACTGTCTCACATACCTCACATTAGAGCTGGTGATGCAAAAATGCAGGTGTGTTCATTTTGTTTGTACTATAAAGTGCCAAGTAAATGTTCAGTTAGACATACTTTCAGATTTATTGCCACTAACTTCAAGTGAAAGTACTTTGTATTTGTGGCAGTACATGTCACTCCTTATGACCATAATGTAGAAATGAAATGAAATGAAAATGAGCACAAACCAAGTGCACACTCTGTCTAACATGGGGTATACATGTCAGTTTCAGTCAGACCAGTTTTGTTGGTGCAACAAAAGTATCTGCTAGTCATAACTAAATGGAAACCTTCCAAGGTGTAGTTCAAGATACAGTCATTGTTATAGTTTAAACAATGCTAGACTTCATGCCTGAGTAGACAGATCTTAAACAGTTCAGAAGTCCTTTGTTTTTTTTGTTAATTCCCTTTGTGTTAAACCTTGTTCAACTTGGAGTTTAAAGCTAATTTTACTTTTGAGATGTACATGATAAAAAAAAAAAACACTGCACTGTAGAGAAATTTACCATCAAAGATTTATTTATAGTGGTGGTCTACAAAGTAGAAATAACCATTTGTTTTGCTGTTCAGAATAACCTAAACATATGTTTTGCCCTAGAACAACCTGTATGAACATCTCTGCTGTTTAAAAATATGTTTTGGGCAAAAAATGTATTTATAGGTAGGCTTGGCCCCAATTAAGTTTTCGACTTTGAAAAATTGTTGATATTCCTGCATAAATATTTAGATAACTGAATATTTAAATTATTTGGTCTTATTTTGTTTATTTTGTAATTTTCTTCAATTTAACTTTTTGGACCATAAATGCTTTGGATGTCTGTTAATTATCACAAGCAACTGAACTTGGTAATGTCCCCTTAAATGTGGCATTTCATAGAAAACCATGCTAATGTCTCTCATCAGTTTATCTATGCAGAAATCTTTAAAAATCTGTGGATTCCCATATTGTAGATAAATGCCGGAGGAAACATGCCTGTAGATATTCCTTTTTTTTTCTTTCGGTTTGCAGGTGCTCAAGTGAGAAATGCAATGACTTCAACTTTCCTTACTCAAACTCAGCTAGCCGCTATCTGGTTGGTATCTCTGCCATTCATGTTTACATAAACTACACAATAAATAGATGACTTATGTGTTTTTGTATATGCCAGAGCACATATTTGTCACTGGTTTCATTCTTTCATTCATGTTTTTTTAGGAACCTTGCAGATGTAGATAAAGATGGTAAACTGAAGGCAGAAGAGTTCATTTTAGCTATGCATCTAGTCGATATGGCCAAGCAAGGTCAGCCCCTGCCTCTTGCTCTTCCTGCGGATCTAGTGCCCCCGTCACTCAGGTACTCCACAATGTGACAGCTGATTAAGGGTTAATAAAACAAGTGATTAGATTGGAAATCCTAGAAAGTTGTCTTATTTTTCTGTTAATTTCAGTCAGTCAGAGTTAACTAGTTGTAACTAGACTCTCTAAAATTGGGCTAAATTTGTCCTTTTATGATATATGCAGTATTCTAGTTACTGATGATGCCAATGATTCATTGTTATATAAGTTTAATTCATAATTATATGAACTGCCATATAAATAATTCTGATAAAAACTTAGATGTGTCCTAATAAATGGATTTTCTGCTGCAACGAAATTCTGTATTTCATCATTTGGTGATTTAACCTTTTTGTAGGGGCAACGTTGGCGATTTGCCCAATGGCACTGCCAGTCCGTCTATCTATGCTGGGTTGGTTGAGGAGTTTAGTGAGCCTGATCCGCCACAGAAGTCCAAGAACTGTAAGGCTTTGCACCACACCCAGCACTTATGCAGTACAAACACCTCTGTGACTAAGCCAAGTCCCTCCCAGTTGGTGCACATTTACTTACACAACAGATCTTACTTGCAGTATGCCTACAGGTCTCAAACATTAAATATCTGACTGACATAATGAATTTCATACAGTGGCTTGCAGAAGTATTCGGCCCCCTTGGACTTTTCCACATTTTGTCACATCACAGCCACAAACATGAATCTATTTTATTGGAATTC